>WSYH01005759.1:0-42342 GCA_036426205.1 Ascaphus truei | reverse complement strand
AGAGGGAGGCGGGGGGGGGGAAGAGGAGACGGGGGACGAGGGCCGAACATGGAGGGTGCGGGAGAGAGGAGGACATGGGGAGGCGTGTTGGGAAGAGGAGTCAGTCCAACTGAGGTTTGGGTGGGTTTTATAATAAATCGATATTCTTATGGATTTGCTTTCGTTTTTACTTTTGTTTTTTTTTTGTTTTTTTTTTTTCTAGGTTTTTTTGTTTTTAGTATCGTATGATCAGAAATGAGCTTGAGTTCAGGAGGGGGAGAGAGAAAGAGTCCACCAGGGGACCGCCAAAAGGCCGAACAAAGAGTTAGGATGAACTAGTTTGTATATATCGAGAGGCCATAGTCATGTTTTTTTCCTCGATTCCTCATCACTTGAACTTAGCTAACCTCTCTCTTGATAAACTCTCTTGATTTGTGTTATATATAATCATTATTATTATCCATTTTTTTATATATATGTATTATTGGTCTATGATATTAATATTTTCTTTTGGATAGAACATATTAGTTATTTTGTCAATATATCTATGTATTAATTTTGTTTTACATATAATATAACTCAAGGCATTATTATTTCTTCGTTTCTCCCTATAATCCCCCTCCTCTTATCGTATTTTATCCTCTACTCTCGTCTTTGTTTTCATTCTCGTACTCTTCTTCGCTTTCTCGCTCTCCTCTTTCTTTTTTCTCTCGTTATACCTTTATTTTTCTTTTTTTTCTATCTTACCTCTAAAGTCTCTCAACTTTATTATTTATAAACAGCTCCCACCCCCGCCTCCCCCCCCACCTCCCCCCCCCGCCTCCTCCCCCCCCCCCCCCCCTCTCCCCCTTCTTCCAGTCTACAGTGTCCTGTAGTCCCCCCCTCCCTCCCCTCATGTCTTCTCTCTGTATCTGTTTCCCAAGAGGAAGCGGAGTTGTTAGCTGCCTGTCATTTCCTTTAGCCGACAGGGTGGAAAAGACAACATAAATCGAGCAATTAATTTAGTTGTTGCCTCTTATTTAATAAGCGACAGGCTGGCCATGCATGCCCAAGGCGGTTTCCTTAATAAGCTCACTTCCTCTGCTGATTCCTGGAATCGCCCCACTCCTCGCTGCGTGTTTCAACACAGCTGAGGTTTGGGCAGTAAATGACACGGAAAATTTACACAGCAGAAAACCTTTCTTTCCAAGAATTGGAACTGGAAATACGTGAAATTCTGATAACCATTTCCTCAATGTATATGCAAATATATCCTCGGATGTGCAGCCCTGCTCTCTGTGCAACCTGCGAAACGCCTATCGCTTCCCACGTCCTGCATAGGAATCTAACGAGGGAGTGGGTGTCACTCAGGGAGTTTCTGGTTAATACCACTAATGGTTTGCAATTGAGCTGATTGATGGAGACGCAAGAGCATGCTGTCAATGCAGTTTGTTGCAGACAGACCACTATGGCACTGAACTGGTTAACACCATGTTGCCAGGGTTACACCTGGGGATCAGATGGGATTGCTGTTATCTGCTTTGGGAGAGATGTATCAGCGCTGTGCTTTACTTCATCTGGACCATTCCGTCGTCTCTCTATGGCATCACAAGAAGCTTGTTTGCAAACCCCATCCATCTCGTGCAGGTTCTTCTGCCAGATAAGACCACACGGACACAGAACTTTATACTCCCAATTGTAATATGTGCACCTGGTAATTCCTCCGGTCGAGACCTCCACATCGCAAACTGGTGCATACAGTGCACGAGGGGAGCAGAATACCTTGGTACACCGGGCCCAAAATAAACCCATTTCTTCTTTTGCCTCCCAAATGGCCTCAATACATTCCTAAAAATGGGAGCAGAACCAGAAGACTTGAAGAGCTCTCCAGGTCGTCCAGAGGAAGTCTTTTCCTGCCCATGCAGTGGGAGGTGTAATACATCTCTTACAGGTATCTAATTATATGTTATCCTGTGTTTTCCCGGCTAGGCGAACATTGGCCAGAATGAAGATTTCGAGGAGGCTCGGAAGAAGGCCCTGGCTCTTGGAGCTAAGAAGGTAGCAAAATCACCTGGTCCTACTGGGGGATGGTGGGGGGTCCTTTTTATTGTTGGGTTAGTTATGGCCTTGTGTGAGCTGGTGTCCCACTATATGGAGTGAATCCCAGGCTCCTTCAGCACGAGATGTCCTCTCCTCACCCTGGTCTTGCCTACAGGTGTACATAGAGGACATGCGTCAGGAGTTTGTGGAGCAGTTCATCTGGCCAGCAGTCCAAGCCAACGCCATCTATGAGGACCGCTACCTTCTGGGAACATCGCTGGCTCGCCCCTGCATTGCCCGGAAACAAGTGGAGATCGCCAAGCGGGAGGGGGCACAGTACGTGTCCCACGGGGCCACCGGCAAGGTAATACGCATGCGCCTTGCTCATTTACGCACAGACTAGAAGGTTTAAAAATCCCCAGTTACCCAATCAATACTAGGAGGGTTACACCCAGGAGCAGTTTCCCATTAGGCTGAGTAGGATGTAGCCTTGAGTGGCAATTTGTGGGTGGCATAAATATTTTGGGGAGAAAATGTGTGTGTGTGTGAGCCTTACCTTTTCTGGAGCGGGTCCCCTCCTGTAGCGTCGCGTCGTCATGGCGACCCAACGTGAAATGACGCATTGCCATGACAACGCGGCGTCACATGTCGCCATTAAATCACCACGCTGGGGCGGTGGGCCACCCCCGAATCTACGGGTGGCAAAACGTAAGTCCGCCATTGGTTACCACACGATGCTTTGCGCACGAGGTAAGTTGTATTGGGCTCCTAATTTCCTTTATAAATCAATAAATCAATAAAGTACTGTAGCTGTCGTCTAAATTTAGCATAGGTTAAACCTGATGTACGTATATGTCATTTTTCAACCTCATCTACTGTGTAACTATGTAACTATGTAACTATGTAACTGATAGCAACTTCCTTACTTTCTATCAGAAAACTGCAGCCAGTTTATCACCTTCATAATAACCTAAAATGTATAAGCACATTTTCTCTGGAGAGCTACAGTATCAAACGTAAAACCTTAAGGTCTCAATACAGAGGTTTATGGAAAGGCGGCATTAACCCAAAAATATACTATTCCAACCCGATTAGCAGGTATCGCACATTTACGGTGCGAGGCCATTATATTTGGAGATGGTTGACGTTTTTCGTGCACGAATGGGATTTTTTGGGCTGTATATCGAAGTTTACAAAAAACATACTGGGTCAGCAGTCAAAAAGTAAAATGTAACAAAATATGAAAGTCTTCCATTTTGCTTTCCGCCTCACCAAATTTCTTCTGTAATGTGTCAAAAAAAAAAGCCGGACGACGAGGCTAGGGGACCTTGAAATGTTGCTTTATTGTGCACATATAACAGTGTGTGTCTGCTAACTTTTCCTCTCCCCATGTGTGCTGCTTTTTTTCTATATTGCTGCTTTTTTTTAAAGAAGAGACTTGGTGAGACCGAAAGCAAAACGGAAGTCTTTCATTTCTCTTTCATTTACTTTTTGACTGCTGATCCAGTTTGGTTGTTGTGTACACCTAGATGCAGAATCATAGCACCTCTAGCTGAATTATATTAGATAATGTGAGTGCTTGTTCATTCTATTTTTTTTGTATGTATATCGAAGTTTGTCATCAAATCCCCAATATCTTGCCAAGCTTTACGGCTGGTTTCACTTAATGCTGAGAATGTTCAATTATACTATTTTTTTTTTTTTAAAAAGCACGACGGAAGTTTTTCTTTTTTATCGGGAAAATGTCCCAAAATGTTTCTGCACAAACCTTTCACCAAGTTCTAAAATTCCAACCCAAGCGGGGGACATTTTTACACACGTCTGATGATTTATTAGGTGACATGGATCTTTGGCAGTAAGTAGAGCATAATAACACAACGCAGGCCCGGCACGGCAGAATCACAGGTTCCGTCTGTTTAAGTGGTTATCGGAGAGATCTGGGAACGGACTGGTGTAATTCAGTAGGAAACGGGAAGTGTCCTGGCCCTCGGACAAACCTGGGGAAATAATATACTGCTCTACTCAAGAAAACAAAATACAGAGACCCAGATCTGGAGGTCTGTTACCGGCTTGGAAATATAATCATTTCAATCTATTTTGCGTATCCAAATGAGCATGTTTGCCCGGTGTGTTAGGTGTGTTAGGTGTGTCCCTTTTTGTTCACAGGTATATCTCCACATATTGTATGAAACCCCCGTATTTCGGAGTCTGGATTAGAGACAGCCCGAGCCGCACATTTTTAGCACAAACCTTTCCGTTTCTTTGCAACTCCGCTCTGGTTGCCACCTGGGAAATACGCTCATTTGGATATGCAAAGTATATTTAACTGACGTTGCATGTTGCTCAGCTGAGCGAGTTTTTGTGCAGGTGTGTCTCTCCCCGAGTTGTATAAAGGTGTGTTAATGGTGGTATATAAGCAACTTGGGCCTCTAGCATCCCCTCTCCCCCTCTCTCCCCCCATCTTCCCTCCCGCTCTCCCCCCTCTCCCCCTCTCTCCCTCTCCCCCTCTCCCCTCTCCCCCTCTCCCCCTCTCCCGTTCCCCTCCCCCTCTCCCCCTCTCCCCCTCTCCCCCTCGCCCCTCCCCACGACCCCCTCGCTCCCTTCTCCCAGTACCCTTTATACTTAGTGGTTTCCTAAAATTAGCTTTGTGGATATGTGTCCAACTCGGGGAGAATAACATCCGTTAATGATTTTGATAAGGGCGCGTTATTAGCGCTGCGTTATCGGATCTCTGGGGATCTGGGTCCATACTTCAAGAGGCTTGTGCACAAACATTACATTTAGCTGCCAAGACTCCTCATTATTTTCGAAGTAAGACAGCCTGCAAATTGTAATTCAGGGGAGAAAGGAAGTCGTGTGTCACTGATTTAGGCAGAAAACGCACAATTAAGAGCAAAAATAAAGGACTGCAAAATATTTTCTTGGGGAAACAACTCGCCACGGCGGATCATACGGTATATATCTAATGTCCAAACAGGGTATGCACACAAAGGTCCATCGTGGGTCCGAAATGTTGGAAGATTGAGCAATAAACAACCATAGGTTGCAACCCCGGGGGTGCATGCACTTTTTGGATATTAGATGTTATCCCACCCATTTACACAAGATGGTGCTAGAGACCAACCTTTCTACCCAGATCTGTATGGTCAATGCCTGGGGAAATGTTATCATTGTAATATTTATCACTAATAACTTGCTAAACAGGACTATCTAATGCAGGGGTGGCCAACTCCAGTCCTCAAGGGCTACCAACAGGTCAGGTTTTCAGGCTATCCCTGCTGCAGCACAAGTGGCTCAGTGGTTGACCCCTGATCTAATAGGTAGCCACGGAGATGTCTCACTAAGGGGAGATTCACTTGGCGCGCTGTGATGCAGCATTCTCTGCCATTTAAATCAATAGCATATGACGCGGGATCGCCGTGCGGTACTACCCAGCGCTGGCGCTTCCCGAATCCTAGCGTAAGAACAGGATTGATTAAGCTTCCATTAAGGTATGGCAGCACCATCCCATGTTAACCGCCGTTGACCTGAATGGCGCTTAACACCGGATCTCGCCGAGACGTCCTGCCTGGGACTCCACGGCTCCCCCCCCCCCCCCCCCCCCCCCGCGGCACGGAAAGGCTCCGTTTTCTCAATTATAAATATGATCGCAGCTCAATAAACAAAAATAAAAGATCATATTGTACAAAAGTCCTGGAATCCTTTTCTTTTGCCAAATTCTTTATCTATCGGCACAGCCGTTGCAGAGATTAACGGTTTGCACATTAAGATCTGTAACAATGACATTTTATTAACCCCTGGGATCATTTCTAGTGACGTTTTAGGTTTGAAGCAGTGAATAGACCATTTTTATAGTGGAATCCGATTGAAAGCACTCAGTGCAGCCCATTCTTTTTTTTTACATTTTTATATTTCCATATAAATCATCAAAAATCATAGATGACAAATCCCTTGTGTTCAAATTAGAGAGAACCACAGCCAGTTCATTAACTTTGTAACAATAAAACGCATAAGGAAATGTACTGAGACTGCTTAAGCATCGAACTGCAAGGAAGGAGTCAGGAAGGATTTTATCTTTCCCCTTATGAGAGATCATTAGATGGTTTGTCACTGGGGTTTTTTGTTTGCCTTCCTCTGGATCAAAATACTGTAAGTACAAATATAGGAAAAAGTATCTAGATTTAGCATAGGTTGAACTTGATGGACGTATGTCTTATTTCAACCTCATCTACTATGTAACTATGTAACAATAGAAAGTATTAAAAGTTTATGGGGAAAAACAATACATCAAGAGGACATTTGAGATTATGAGGCCTATTCTTGTAGCTTCGATAACTTTGCTGCCATCTCGAACGGTTTGGCATTTGTGTTATCACGGTATTCAGAAAGAATCTGAAACCAAATACCACCTTCACCCACCCCCGCTACCCCTAATAAACCAGGCACCAGTGTTTAACCCCTTCATTACCTTAGCGGTTAGCCACTTAGGTAATGAAGCTGCCTGTAAATGTATTTCTATTACGTAGGACGGAAGCCGGGGGTCTCCGGAGCTGGTATTAATGTGTATCAGCTCCGGGGACCCCCGGCTTCAATCCGAAGCAATAAAAATACATTCTAAGTCCTACTCGCACATCCCATCTCGTCACCCTTGGGGTGGCGAGATGTAATTGACGCGGAGCGCGCTAGCTGAGAGCCTCGACGATGTCATTGGAGGTACTAGAATAGGGTGATGTTATAAAAAAAACGTGCGTTGGAGCTGCGTTTCAGCTCCCGCTCGGGGAGATGCACGTCCCGGACGAGTTTGGCAGGTCATAGGAGCTTTCTGAATAGCAAACCTTGCCAAATCGTTCTGGAACTGCTCAAAATCCTCGATGGGCTAGTTATCGATGTTTATAGAATAGGCCCCTATGTCTGTAAAAGGCAAACTGTAGGACTGATGTGATATGAAGCGCTTGGCGTTTGCAGACGAGTTCCATCTTTATACCCAAGCTGCTTGGAGATCCTTTTCTTTGTGGACTTCAGCACTGAGATGCTGGGACAGTTCCTCCGTTCTCAGCCCGTGCAATGGGCTTATTGTCACACAGGGGCGCCAGCACTACGATACACATGAAGTGACCCGGTCAGTGGATACCGGATATTCCTCGTGGATAAACCAGCCTTTTGGTTTCCAGTCTACGTTCTCAGCACATAGCGCAGGGGTGGGGCAACTCCAGTCATCAGGGGCCACCAACAGGTCAGGTTTTCAGTATATCCCTGCTTCAGCACAGGTGGCTCAACCAGTCCTTGCTTCAGCGCAGGTGGCTCAATCAGTCCCAGCTTCAGCACAGGTGGCTCAATCAGTGGCTCAGTCATTGAGCCACCTGTGCTGAAGCAGGGATATCCTGAAAACCTTACCTGGTGGTGGCCCTTCAGAACTGGAGTTGACCACTGTTGACATAGAGAGACTTAGATACCTTGGCAGCTATTTATCAAAGGCCTGCCTTACAAATTGCAAATACGTAGATTTCATATAAAGAAAAGAAAATCTAATTGACAGCGATGAGTCCTTTTTCTTTGATGTAGGCAGCGCTGTTTTTTTGCACTAATATTGCCCCAGTTTTTCAGCCGGAATACTTTGATAAATAATCTTTGTTCCTATTAGCCACAGGTGGAAGTCGTTGGTAGTATCAGTGCCTGACCACTAGAGGGAGACATGGACTGAGTTCTGTGTCCTTTTTGGTCCACTCACCAGAAACCGTGTCTCTGGTTCTCTGTAAAGCCTGCATCCTGTATTGTTTCAGGCCCTGCAGCTTTACAATAACTTAAGCCTCAAAGTGTTTGGGTTCTTAAACCCCAGCCATAAGTGCCTTTTATAAATGGACATTATCTGATAGCTGCTAAATCATGAAGTGCATGACCCTCTCTAATAGCGCATCTGAGATCAGATGCATTGTAAGGAACCCTGACCATCTCTAATAGCGCATCTGAGATCAGATGCATTGTAAGGAACCCCAACCCTCTCTAATAGCGCGTCTGAGATCAAATGCATTGTAACGAACCCCGACCCTCTCTAATAGCGTGTCCGAGATCAGATGCATTGTAAGGAACCCCAACCCTCTCTAATAATGTGTCTGAGATCAAATGCATTGTAACAAACCCCAACCCTCTCTAATAGCGCATCTGAGATCAGATGCATTGTAAGGAACCCCGACCATCTCTAAGAGCGAATCTGAGATCAGATGCATTGTAAGGAACCCCAACCCTCTCTAATAGCGCGTCTGAGATGAGATGCATTGTAAGGAACCCCAACCCTCTCTAATAGCGCATCTGAGATCAGATGCATTGTAAGGAACCCCAACCCTCTCTAATAGCGCGTCGGAGATCAGATACATTGTAAGGAACCCCAACCCTCTCTAATAGCGCATCTGAGATCAGATGCATTGTAAGGAACCCCAACCCTCTCTAATAGCGCGTCTGAGATCAAATGCATTGTAACAAACCCCAACCCTTTCTAATAGCGCATCTGAGATCAGATGCATTGTAAGGAACCCCAACCCTCTCTGATAGCGCGTCTGAGATCAGATACATTGTAAGGAACCCAACCCTCTCTAATAGCGTATCTGCGATCAGAGGCATTGTAAGGATCCCCAGCCCTCTCTAATAGTGCATCTGAGATCAGATGCATTGTAAGGAACCCCGACCATCTCTAATAGCGCATCTGAGATCAGATGCATTGTAAGGAACCCCAACCCTCTCTAACAGCGCGTCTGAGATCAAATGCATTGTAACAAACCCCAACCCTCTCTAATAGCGCATCTGAGATCAGATGCATTGTAAGGAACCCCAACCCTCTCTAATAGTGCGTCTGAGATCAAATGCATTGTAACAAACCCCAACCCTCTCTAATAGCGCATCTGAGATCAGATGCATTGTAAGGAACCCCAACCCTCTCTAATAGCGCGTCTGAGATCAGATGCATTGTAAGGAACCCCAACCCTCTCTAGTAGCGTGTCTATATTCGCGTGTAAATTCTTCTGTATTTGGCACAATTTTCAAATGACCTGAAAATTGCAGTGAACCCCCGTCGAAAAACACAGATACTGTAGATAGAGGCTGTAGATCAATCAATTCATATATTAGTAAAGTTTTGCAAATAACTCAATTGTTTGAAAACATTAAAAAAAAAACAAATGCAACAATTTTGTTAAATGATGAAGAATTGACCAAAAATGCACTGGTTGCTTCAGAAGCGCTCGAAATTCTCTTCCCAGACACAACAAAGAGGGCACAAGCAAAGAACCACTGCACAAACCCTCACACCGGCCCAGGGAGAGGAGCCGCGCTCACGCCATGGGTGGCTCTCATAGTGCAACTTCCCAATTCGCATCGATAGCATTGGACAATCCCAATCAACAACAGTATGGTCAGAGAAAGATTGCACACTCTCTATAAAACCATTGGCACATGGGTACTTTGGAGGTTCCCTCTCTATAAGGGAGGGGCTGTAGAAAGGAGAGATGAGGTCTCATGCTGCTCTTTGAATGACTTTTAACAAGATGGCTTTGTACATGCTCCGCTTGGATTCCTTCGCTGTGCCCTGCCCTGCAGGTCTCTTCTCAGGCTCCGCTGCCTGTGTTCTGAAAGGGGGCATTATTTGCGTGCCTGTGGGACAGCCTGTCAGGGGAGGGGGGCTGCCCTTTTTTAAGTGGGATCAGAGATTTAGCAGGGTAAACACACACACACACACACACATATTACAAAGCTCTCCCCCCCCCCCCAGGGGACAGCATTCAAAGTTACAGTGTATCAAGATGACAAGGACCCCCATACAGAAGCCAGCAAGACTAACATGTCCATCTGGCCACTCAGTGCTAGGCCGTTATCTGAGTTCCCAGCCCCTCTCACCTGCCCTGCTGACCCCAGGGCAAGTGGAAAGGGAAAGGTGACTATTTTGTTGGCTGGCAGAAGACAGGTAGCTTTTTGTGGCTTCTGTGTAACTGAAGAGCAGTCCGGAATGGGGGGGGGGGGGCGCACCCATGAAGCCCACCGTTGATTCGGCCCTCTGCCCACAGGTAAAGCCGCGGGGGGGGGGGGAGACACCTGCTTACATCACAGGTCAGGCAAGGAGCCCCGAGGGAATCTCCCATTCCCCACAAGAGTCCCTGCGATACGGAGGCACAATGAATGGTGGAAGGGCGATGGGACATTGATATTCACAAACGGCAGAGTACCATTACTTTTTAAATGACTAAGTCGTACCCTCCAGCTATACCTTTTTAGCAGGTACTGCACCTGCTTTTTTAAAGTAACGTACCTATTAAATTCAGCTCTACCTTTTCCTGCCAGTGGTTGAAACTCGGAACCTTCTGCCATTGAAAACATCTGGTAGATTGAGAACTTCTCTGATAAGGATCATCTGGTGATGGGCAACTGAACATCGCTACCATTGTATTTGCATATATATGTATCCCCCTGAGGAAGGTCCCATTCTGTAGGACCGAAACGTTGGGTTTCTGGATGTATTTTTGCTTTCACTAATACACTTTGATTTTCAACATTGAGTGCTGTCTCTTGTTTACCAATCCTTGGAACGGTAACGTATAACTACATTCTCTATATGGGACGTGCACCTGTGGCTTACCAGCACCTATTGGAGTGCCAACTGCCTTATCTGACTATATATATATATATATATATATATATATATATATATATATATAAAATATATATACATTTTTTATTTTTATATTTGACTGTATAACCTCTGTTCTTTTAATGTAACCATGTATTGTTATAACTCTGTGCCCAGGACATACTTGAAAACGAGAGGTAACTCTCAATGTATTACTTCCTGGTAAATCATTTTTTATAAAAAAAAATATATATATATATATAAAATACAAATATTATAAAATATACACGTTATTGGTAGTATGATCTTTGCATGTTGCGGTGGCATCCTTATTAGGGGTCACTTCCGTTGAAGCTTCTCTATCATGCACTGACATAGCATAAGAAGAGAGGGAGGTCTCAGAATGGGGTCATCACCCCCATAAGGGCTGGAGTGCCTTGCACGCGGCCGGATCGGCCCCTTCGCCCCATCCCCCCTCCCATCCAACGAGGCTATCCAAACGTTGGCACTCGTGCCAACCGTAGGATGGGGGAGGGGAGCTGTCCAACTCCAGGATGGCCGGGGGTAGGGAGATCTGCTAGCCCAAGGTGTACAAAAGAGGCAAGGCTTAATGTTTAAATACCCTGTGCCCCCCCCCCCCCCCCGCCCCCATGTACAGTGGTGTGAAAAAGAAAGTACACCCTCTTTGAATTCCATGGCTTTACATATCAGGAAATAATAACAATCATCTGTTCCTTAGCAGGTCTAAAAATTAGGTAAATACAACCTCAGATGAACAACAACACACGACATATTACACTGTCATGATTTATTTAACAAAAATAAAGCCAAAATGGAGAAGCCGTGTGTGAAAAACCAAGTACACCTTATGATTCAATAGCTTGTAGAACCACCTTTAGCAGTGCCACGTCGGTTTTAACCCTTTCGCTGGCTGCAACATTTGGGAGAAACATGCACCTCTGTGTCAATCGTAGGGTTACGGCGGGGATGGGCAGCTCCAGTCCTCAAAGGTCAGGCTTCGGCACAGGTGGTGCCGTCTTCAACTGAGCCACGGATTGAGCCATCTGTGCTGAAGCAGGGATATCCTGAAAACCTGACCTGTTGATGACCCTTGAGGGCTGGAGTTGCCCCACCCCTGGGTTAAGGCATCAGAAATAGGACAGTCTCCAGTTTCAGCAGCTGCGACCCAACGCATAACCGCCAACGCATAACCGCCAACACGGACGGCCCTCCAAAGCCGAACTGGCAGAAACACTGCAACCGACTGTCACCGGTACATGCGCCGGAGAAATGCCAGAGTTGCTGGCCGTCTCACCGGAGAAGGGTTAACGTCGCCCGCGTGTTCTTAGAGCTGTGACAGGACATCTCTATAAGCCCAGAGACCCCGCTCTGCCTGGGCTTACAGTCTGCGCAGGACACGGAGCGCAGCTATGTCTCGGGAAACGCCATCTACTCATTGTCAAATTACTCGGATTGCTGCGGGAAACTAGCTTTTTTTCTGCCCTACTTCCTGCCATTAGTTATACGAGTTTACATCTAGACTGCAGTCATCTTAATGACTTAAAGCAGGGGTCTCAAACGCAGTCCTCAAGGGTCCCCAACAGGCCAGCTTTAATGGATATCCCTGCTTCAGCACAAGTGGCTCAATCAGTGGCTCAGTGCTGAAGCTGGAACTGATTGAGCCACCTGTGCTGAAGCAGGGATATCCATAAAACCTGGCCTGCTGCTGGCCCTTGAGGACCGAGTTTGAGACCCCTGACTTAAAGCATACGCTGCTATGACTTGCAACTTTTTTCGGAGTGCGCAGCTGGACTTCTGCTTTCTGATGATGACTCCATCTTGACCCAAGTTCTGACGCCCCCCCCTCCCCCCCCCCCCTCGAGCTGTTTAGACCCCAAGTTTTGCTTGCTTCCGAATTGTTTCAGTTGACACCCACATTCTCTTTCTTGGGGTTACACGTCAACTGTACCAGATGGCAATCCCTGGTCCGAAGAGCTTGCAATCGAAGCAGTGCTGCTGACGACAGAAGTGTTAATAGGGAGTGTGTTAGATGTCAGTGGAAGTCCTGGTGCTCTGATTTAACATGCTTTCGTTAAAGCCCCTTCACCCAGCACCTTCTCCCTGTTTCTATCCCTCTCCACCCCTGCTAATCATAACACAGATTTACTGTCACACATTAAGCATGTTGCGGGTCAGCAGGTCGCAGGGGTCACACCATCCCTCTCTATCCCACCATTGATCTGTTTTTACCGCCTTCTTCTCAGGCACTCTGCCCCCTGCCTCGGTCCCCCAGAGCCATATCACAGTACACTCAGGACCCCCCTGTAACGGCGCTGGCTTCACTGGACGCTCTCCACGAGATGCCACCAGGCAGATGTGTCCCTAAACCTCTGACCCACAGAGTTCCCCCCCCCGGCAGGAACCCGGGCGGATCAATACATCCATAAGGCGCCTTGGGGGGAAAGCGAGGGCTGAGGGGGGGCTGCTGTGTGTTATCAGCAACGGCTTGTTTAGCCGGGCGAACGCTCACAGGCGGCTGCGGACCGTGGGCTGGGAACGCCGCGCATTTAACCACTTAGGTGCAAAAGCGCCGCGGCAACGTGCTGCAATGCACGTGCTTAACCCAGGGGTGGCCGACACCAGTCCACAATGGCTACCAACAGGTCAGGTTTGGAGGATAGCTCTGCTTCAGCACAGGGGGTGCAATCTTCGACTGATCCACCTGTGCTGAAGCAGGGACATCCTGAAAAACTGACCTGTTGGTAGCTTTTGAGGACTGGAGCTGGTCACTCCTGGGTTGATCCGGTTCTCAGTCAGTTAATGTCACATGAGCATGGCCGGTTTTTACTGCTAATAATGGAGGTACATAGGCTGTATGACTAGTAACCCCATCTTCTGCTAAAACCAGTCCCGCACTGACACACGCAGGGCGGAATGGGAAGATTGTTGCGTGGATTTTACAGCAAAACCATTCATATGCATCAGGGGGGGGCTCAAGCCCCCGCCCCCCAACAGGTCAGGGTTTTAGGATAACCCTGCTCCAAAACAGTTGGCTCAATCACTCCCTGCTTCAGCACACGTGGCTCAGTCAGAGGCTCAGACTTCGAAAACTGAGCCTCTGATTGAGCCACCTGTGCTGAAGCAGGGATATCCTGCAGAGAAATGTTGGCAGACCGGCAAAAGGCACCGCACCGCAAAAATCAGCCAGCAACAGAGGTTGAAGTAAAAAAAAAAACGATTTAATCACCAATAGTAAGGTCACACTGACATGTGTCGCTCAGAAGAGCGTTATCACACCGATGCCCCTGCAAGTTCGGCACTCTGCGGATTCAAGAAGACATCTTTATGTGAGCAAACCTCATTGATTCTGGACATTCTTGTTAACATTGGAGGTTTCTTTATGCGCTGTGACATACATGACTCATTGGTTCTCCAGATAGAGGGAGGGTCTAGTCTAACGCGATCCCTCACAAGATACATTACATCCTGGGCAACGCGGGGTATACCCGCTAGTTTCCTATATACTTGCTAATAGGGTCAGGGTTTTTCAAGATTATTATATCTGCAATTGAAGGATTGCAGGCGGTCCTCGGTTATCCGACACAATGCGTTACTCAAAATGGCGTTGGATAGCGAAATGTTAGAAAGCGAAACACGTTTTCCCATAGGAACACTGTTTAAATGAAAGGTTCCGTTCCGGAAGGCATTTTTAATGCTAAAATACATGTAGCCGGGTCCCCCTCTGCATGTCACCCCCCTCACCTTGCTGGCGATCGCGGGTGCCGCCGAGCCCAATGGCGGTCCCGTCAACCGGCCGCAAGAGTTGGGGCTGTAGGATCCTGCTTCGGGGGGTTGACGGGGACGCGTGCGGCCGGTTGCTAGGGCCGGATCGCGTTGCGAGGACTCCCGGCGCTCCCGAAGCAGGGCGTCAGGGCGTCGCCATCTTCTATGTGGTTGCGCATGCGCAATGGGCTCCCTCACCACTGTGGCCACTGCGGAGGTTGGCGCATGCGCAGGACAAGCGCGCGAACGGGAGCAAATGAGAGGAGGACTCCAGTTAGGGACTACAAGTCCCATGAGCCTTAGGGAACCCCACGTGACGCCAGGGAGCCAATAGGGTCGCAGCATCTCCCTGCAGAGGAGATTAGATACATTTCGCAGGCTCTGAGCACGTTAGTGAGTCGGCGTCAGGAGCAGCTAGGGGAAGGAGGTAGGGTGCAGGAGTCAGTGACTCCCTGCACTAGGCCAGCAGCCCCTAGGCCCCAGATAGCCCTGAGTCATGAGTAGCTTGAGTGTGTCATGGACAGGCCCCAGGTTAGGGACCCTGCCCCTTATTATCCAGAGTCAGTTAGGGACACAGCGGACACTGCGCGTCCATACAGAGGTTTGGGCTCAGACCTTTGCTGTCGCTGCAGCAGCCATCCGGGTGGGATCGCCTCGGACGGTAGTTCCTGTGGTCAGCTGTCATCGGATCCTTTGTGAAGCTCCTTGGCAGGCCCGGGCACTGGAGTGCTCGGCAGGTAATCAACAAGTGCAACAACTCTACCATCTATTCATACAGGACATAGTGGCTGCGCAGTCACACATATACTTATCTCACTTGAGGGTGGAGGACATATTGTGTGGGTTTACTGGACACGGGGGGGGATCACCCGGTGTAGGTGGGAGCGTCCTGCGAGACGCAGTAGTTAGTGTCTCCTCTAGAGAGGGACACCTGATGATATCTATATGAATAAGTGCGTTTGCTACAGTAAAGTTATTGGTTGTTTTACATGCTGTGTGTGTGATATATATATATTGTCCTGCGAGGACCACTCCCCCTCTGGTGGGAGCCATCGCAGGTGGAGGCGCTGCACCGAGTACGAGGTTACTCCTATCATTATACGTACCCCAGGCTCCCCGTGGCGGAGGCTTAGGCCCCCTGTGAGCCTAACAGGTAACGCACCACACTTGGTAACATTAGGTTCCCCGCCCACACACACTATATGCTATTGGGTGGGGGAATACCCGTTACATACACAAAATATGTTACGCAGGCAATAAGATATGCAGCACACACATAAATTATATAGTGCATGTACCGTATTATATAATATAACATAATATATAATATAATATAAAAATATAATATATTATATAGTATAATATATGTATTATATACACATAAACAACTTGGCAAAGCATCGTAAGAGCGTTGGATAAGCCGTTTTGGCGTTGTAAAAATGAACATAGGTATGCATTGCACAGCGTTGGATAAGCCGTTCGTTGTAAAGCGAGGACTGCCTGTACTGTTATTTACACATGCAGTTTTCCTTTATTTTGGAGCGTATCCTATTCCCTTGAGCCCCAGTTCTCCCTACCTAGCAGGGAAATCCTATCCTATACTGATAACCTGACCTGTTGGGGAGGGGGCTTGAGCTCCCGTTGCACACATGACCGTTTTTCTAACAAGCTTATGGTGCAGAGAGTGAGCTGAGAATGAGCTCAGAGCCCAAAGCCAACGGCTATATCAGGGGATAAATAAAGCCAGGTCCCCCAGCTCAATGCCATGTACGGGGTTAATAATATGAACTAAGTGCTGCCAATAAACCTCTATCCCACTCCTCTGTGCTATGTGTTTGGGGTTATTATCACACCGTCTCCTGCTGCCATTATTTCCCCTAAAAAAGAGGTTATAAGCATTTGATAGTCAGGGGTCACACAAACCCCCACCTGAATCAGACCCCCCCCCCCCACCTCACCCACCAGCTGAATCAGACACCCCCTCACACCTGAATCTGACACACACCCCATCCCACCTGAATCATATACCCCCCACATGAATCAGAAAACCCCCACCTGAATCAGACAACCCCCACCTGAATCAGACCCACATCAACTGAATCAGACCCCCCCACCTGAATCACACCCCCCACCTGAAGCAGACACACCCACTCACCAGAATACGACACACGCCCCCCCCCCTCACCTGAATCCACCCCACCCCCCACTGTATTCAGACACACATACCCCCCACCTGAATCAGACTCAGCACCCGTCCCCCCACGTTAATTAGACCCCCCATCGAATCGACTAAGAACCCCCCTCTGAATCAGACCCACCCCCCACCTGAATTAGACCCCCCTACCCCTACAAGAATCAGACACCCCCACCCACCCACCTACAACTGAATCAGACACCCCCCTGAATCAAACACACATCCACCCACTCTTAATCAGACTCAGAACCCCCACCTGAATCAGACACACACCCCTCACCTGAATCCCCCACCTACACCTGAATCAGACACACCCGCCACCTACACCTGAATCAGACACCCCCCCACACCTGATTCAGACCCCCCACCTGAATCAGACCTCCCCACCTGAATCAGACACGCACCCCTCCTAAGTCAGACACACCCCACATGAATCAGACACACCCCTCACCTGAATCAAGACACCCCCCACCTGACTCAAGACACCCCCCCACACCTGAAGCAGACACAATCCCCCCCCCCCCCACCAGACTCACACCCCCACCTGAATCAGACACACCCCCAGATTTCACCTTTGGTCGCTCTCCCGTGCTGGGAAACACCCCTCTGCGCCCCCCGTGTATCCGCGAGTCGTGTCCTTGGAAGGGTTGGCGCCGGAGGGATGTACCAGAGGAAGCTCAGGGAGAAGAAAGACTACACATTATGTCATTAACAATATGATAGTTTGCTCATTCTTTTATAGGGTTATATTCCAGTTTTTTGTGTTGTTATTATTATTTAAAGCCGCCCCTCTCAGAAAGGAATATTGGGTCCCATCTGCTGGCTGCACTCCTGTCTCTCAGCCCATTATACCACTGCCTGAGCCTGGCTGCAAGCTTTTCTTTGCCCCTTTTCTTTTCTCTCCCTTTTTTTTTTTTTAAGCTTTTTATTTACGTTCCCAAAAGCCGAGTGGAACTTGCTTAATAGATTAACGTCAGATGTGTGCAAAGCAGGCCAATAATACCTAATGCATTCGCCTTTTGTCTGCCAGGCTCTCACACGGACATTTTCCACTCAAAAAAAACACTTAAAACACATCAGCGACAATCCTACACAAAACAGCCACTTGTTAGATAATTGTGCGGCTACCTGCAGGCTCTCGGCTTCCGCAAACACACACACACACACCCCTAAACAAACACACACAGCGGCGTGCGCACAGCAATGTACACATATAGACACTACTATATACGCACACAAACACACATACAGACAGACCGCTATATAGACATATAGATACACACAGCTATATAGACATACAAACACACACACAGGGGCGCACACACACACACACACACGCACACGCACACAACCTCCCCCCCCCCTCCCTTCCTGCTATATATGCATACAAACACACACCGCTATATACACACACACAGGGGCGCACACAGCTGTATGCACATACAGTCACACACCACTATATAGACATATAAATACACACACACACACACAGCTATATAGACATACAAACACACACACAGGGGCGCACACACACAGAACCTCCCCCCCTCCCTTCCTGCTATATATGCATACAAACACACACAGGGGCGCACACAGCTGTATGCACATACAGTCACACACCACTATATAGACATATAAATACACACACACACACACAGCTATATAGACATACAAACACACACACAGGGGCGCGCACACACACAGAACCTCCCCCCCTCCCTTCCTTCCTGCTATATATGCATACAAACACACACCGCTATATACACACACACAGGGGCGCACACAGGTGTATGCACATACAGTCACACACCACTATATAGACATATAAATACACACACACAGCTATATAGACAGCGTTGTAGATCTGCGTGTATGTTTAGGATCATTGTCTTGCTGCATGACCCACTTTCGCTTCAGCTCACGGACGGGTGGCCTGACATACTCTTCTAGGATCATCAGATACAATGCAGAATTCATGGTTGTGTCAATGATGGCAAGCCGTCCGGGTCCCGAGGCAGCAAAGCAGCCCCAAACCATCACACCCACCACCATGCTTGACGGTTGTGGTGAGTTTCTTCTGTCCGAGTGCAGTTTTGGTTTTCGTCAAACAACGTTTCTCATTGAGGCCAAAAAGTTCTACCGTTGGCTCGTTTGTCCAGAGAACATTGTTCCAGAAGTCTTGGGCATCATCTATGGGCTCTTTGGCGAACTTCAGACGGGCAGCAACGTTCTTTATAGAGAGCAGTGGTTTCCTCCTGACTATCTTTCCATGAACACTCACATTAGCCAAGGCGAGAGTGGCCAGCAGATCCTTGGATGTTACTCTGGAGTTCTTTGTGACTTCCTGGATGATTTGCCGGTTTGCCATGAAACAGACACACAATCAGATACATCAGGGGAAACACAATATATGGTGACAACAGAGCCTAGGCAGCCACTAGGGGGAACAGAGAGCAAAGCATTCCAGACCAGTAGCACACGCATGTCCATACCAGAGCGGGGGGGGGGGGGGGGGAATCTTGCAGAGTCAGCCTGATAAGGGTCTCCCCCCCCCCCCCCCACTACTGCAGGATGCCCAGGTTCGTCTGCATCGGTGGACTAGTGGCTAACTGATTTTCATATAATGTTAAATAAGAATAAAGCTGCGACTAGGATTAATAATAATAACTTTATATATGTAGCACTTTTCTCTCAATGGGACTCAAAGCGCTTCACGGTTACAAAAAGGGGAATATAAGAAAACATTTAAGGTTATAAACAAGACCAAAACACAAGGAAATATACAATACAGGATGGGACGGTGCTGTAGCTATTAAATGTCGGACAGGCGTGGGTTAATTTATTAAATGCCTGGTAAACAGGTAGGCTCGAGCCTTTCTGTATAGATTCCAAGAGGGCCTCTCCCGCTGTACGAGGAGACTGTTCCAAAGAGTGGGAGCAGCGTGGCTAAGAGCTCGGGCGCCGAAGGAAGTCACGGAGATTCTGGGAACTGTTAGGAGTCCTTCACCTGCAGATGGAAGTGAGAGAATGGGAGTGCAGGGAACTAGAAGCCCTGTCACATAGCTGGGACCCTGGTTATGTAGGGCTTTGAATGCCAGCAAGACAATCTTCAAATAAATTCACCATAGTACAGTATGTATATATACATAACATAATACATATATTTTACATATACATTTAAAAACATCACAAAACACACAACATTATCAACAAATATCATCATAGCATATATAACCATATACACATACCTAAACTAACATACATGGGGCATACATACATACTTACATGGGGCACACACAACAAGTACATACACCATGACGATATACATTCACAAACACACGGCTTAGCACATGTACCACTAAACACACACACACACACACCACTACAACACACATGTAAGGATGTGCATATATATATAAAGGTTCCGCGCTGTTGCATCACATAGGCAGGCCCATATGTCCCTGTTTTGCCAGCAAGGTCACTGCGTACAAGTTGGGCTGCGATGCGCGAGAACCGCGCAGGGTAACCAATCTGTAGAGACTTGGAGGAACTCTGAACTCTGACTCCTCCGAACTGTGAGAGGGTCAGCTGAGGCTGAGGACCAATCGGATGCGAGACTTTTTGTATGAGGAACCGGATGCGTGTGGGCGAGGGTCGAGCAGAGGGAGGTGAGGAGGAGGTTGGCGGAACCTCGTGTGCGAGAGCGAGGGTCAGTGACCCGTCCGCTTAGGTAAGGGTATTTTCCCCGGCCCGAGGAGTCTTCCCCCTGCCACAGTAGGCTGCTGCTTTTGTAAGACCCCATAGTTGTCAGGGACGTGTCCCTTTAGTGAGGTTTATCTGCGAGTGCGGCCGCCATCTTGGATTAAACAACTGAGGTGCTGCAGAAGGGAGAGACGCGCAAGGCTGACTAGCCCCAGGACCCGTGGTGGAGTGTCACGGTCATCGTAGTGACCGAAGGTATCATTATCTACAAGTGCACCTACCCCGGGCACCAGGCGCTGATCCCGCCTCCCACTAACTAATTGGGCTTACTGAGTGAACCCATATGGTACCATACTTTACCAGTTATAACGATATCCTTGGGAGAGTGAGCGAGCCACCTATTGTACAGAAATTACCCCTAATAAGTGTGGCCGAGCCACGGTGTGTGTGTGTAATGTTATCATGAGTCTGTCTGCCGATCATTTGTATTCATGTGTGATATATAAAAGGTTGCTGTTGCATACTGCTGTTGTTATGTTCTTGCTCAGGGTATAATCTCTATACTGGGATCCTGGGTAAGTGGAGGCTCTGCATCACCGTAAGTGATAAGTTATATGACCCCAGGCTCCCAATGAGCCGGAGGCTCAGAGCTCCTGAAGCCACAGGTACATGCACCACCGTAGTCCCTTAGTATGGCGTTAACAAAAAGGGCTCATGGAGCGCTGCTGAGATCTTAGACCTGGGGTGCCCCCACATTTTTTTTGTCTCTATTGTGCAACCACCCACATCATGTCGGTGCCCTCCGCTCTAGGTGCGCAAGTGGGCCCAACGGCGGCGGATTCCCTTGAAACCGTGTTTTCGCGCTGGGCCATGTCCCCGCCATGATCTTGTTAGGCACAGTGACCGAGCAGGTCCCGAAAGCTTCCTCTCTTGGACAATGCCCAAGTACAAGACCATTTTTATGACCGCGACACAGACCTGGCGCGGATCTTGTTGCCACTGAACAAGATATAGTGCCCGAGGCTTTGCCCCGTATACTGTCTGCTGCCAGCCCCCCCGGGGTGCGCTGTCCCATAGTCCAGGCGGACACCCCTTCGCCCTGGCCACTTCCACCCCCGGAGAGAGTATACCCCCCACCGTGGGCGCCGCGACGGGAGGCCCCGACCACTCCCCTGACCGTGGCCTGCACCCTCACTGGCCCGCACCCTGAGCCTAGGTCTCCTCCTCTACCCCGTCCGGCCTGCGGGCTAGCCTCACCGACTTAGCCTATCAGATTGGACGCTTACCCCCCGCTGTCGGATAGCTTACCGGGAAGACACTCCTTTGCCCGCCTTAGCTGCCGTATCCACAATACCACCCATTCGCTCCAGTACAGGAATTTAAAGGCCTTCTCCAGGGAGAAACCCATCGCCCCAATGGGGAAAGTAGGGATAGAGGACTGGCTGATCATACCGACGGTCTATCCTGAATGGACCTGCACGGACTGTCCCGTAGACAGCGATCGTCGAGTGCTTACGGCCCCCGTCCCACATGGTGCCTACGACCTAGACGACCACGAAGCTGGCGGCAGACCTCATCTACTGCCTAACCAAGGCGTATGGCTCGTTGACATGTACTTTGATGTCGAAATTTCATGCGGTTAGCCCAGAAGGAAGGGAGATGGTATCACCGATTTTCTCAGGCGACTACACCTGGATCTGTGGAATATTGTCAGGAAAGGCGTGTTGCCACGGAAAAAGCCAACGGAATACTTACACTCAGTGCTGAGGGGCCCTCCTACCCTCCAACACCCCGTGTCGGTGCGGGTCAGTAAGCTGCATAACTCCCGGGCAACCCTGTCGTTTCACGACTTAATAGTCGGGTCCAAGCGCACGAGATGGTGTTGTTAGGGCGTGACTTAGCCACCGGGAAAAGCCCCCGCCGGGGGTAAGAAGCCAAGAAAGTGGACCCCAAGCCCGACGTCCCGAACCTGGGGATCCACCGATCCCGATGATGTACCCACCCCCGTGACACCCAGACCTCGTCCCCCGCTGGCGAGTCCCCAACCAGAAGAACGAGGCTTCCCTCAGCCAAATGCAGTGTTAAGCTATGCTAAAGATGGGACATTTACGGGCCCACTCTGCCCCACCTCGCGGAGGACGTCGTCCCGATCGGCGCAATCAAGGCCGTGCCGGCCCCTGGCGATGAAAAGGTGTTGCCATCCTCTCCGAGTCCCCCGAATTTGCCCGCCTCCATTATTCGATGTGTTATTGAGGCATCTACCCGCCGCATTTGTGGATCGGGATCTCAAGTGACCATCGTTGTATCGGCCCTCTACGACCAACACCTACACCAACTACCGTTGCTATCTGGCGGATGCTTGCGACTACGGGGACTGATTCATGAAGATTACCCCATAGCCGTGAGTGTAAAGGTGGCAGTTGATTTCTCGCACTGAATACTGGTAAACATCACCCCATGGAAGTGGAAGGCCTTAGTGTGCCCGACCGCAGGACCACCCCAGCGCCCCAATCATCTTGGGGACCAACGCTGAATTGTGCGCGCGGTATTCTCGCCAGTTTTTGCAGGAAGCAGAGAAGCCCCACTGCTGGCCCTAGCGGCCTGTCCCGCCCTCCCAAGATGGTCTGCGGTAAAATTGCGACCGAAGAAGAGTATGGCGTCCTTTACAGCCAAGAATGGGGCTGAACCCAAATCCCCACGGGGGAGGACGAATGATGGTCGCCGCTTCCATTACCCCCGACGACGTTTAAGGATCAACTTTCACCGTGGAGAGCGTGGCCCAAGACGAAACGTTGTACAAGTACTGGCCTTGTTAAGAAATGGCCCGGGAAGATTCCGGATCGCACCTGGGTGTACGTCAGAATAATATCCCGTAACCCCATGACTATGACAGGCGGCAAGACGCGCTGAAGGATCTACCCTACCCCTCTCATCCCGAGAGAGGGGTTTCCGACGAACAATCAAGGTGTTCATCTACTATCGTTGATTCAGTATTGGAATTTACTTCGGCGACTCACCACTTCCGGATGAATGGAGGGAGAGACTGCAGAACGAGCTTCACGACCGAAGAATGTGTTCTCCCACCAGTGATATGGACGTGGGGTGCAGTCGCAGTGCCCACCATAGAACCATCCACGATGAGCGACGCTACCACACTCCTTCACGGTAGCGCGTCCCGGCGGCTTGCCCTCCAGGGATGTGAGGAAGGTGAGGAGATTACTCGCCGATGGAAACGGCTGGCATCGTCAGAATCTGGAGCCCTTACGCCTCACCCATCGTGTGTAGTCCGCAAAAGAATGGGACGGTCCCTTCTATGTGTGGATTACAACTCTGATACCCGTACTCTCCCGACCAGTATACAACTGCCCCGAATCGAGGACCTCCTGAACGCTTTACGGGAAGCAATGGTTCATGTGCTCGACCTCCGTCCTGGTACTACCAGGTGCCCATGGGCCAGGAAGATCAAAAAAACGGCCTTCTCTGTCCATTAGGGTTTTACCAATTTACCCGCATGCCGCAATGGATCTGCGGTGCCTGCCGCCAGTTCCAGAGACTAATGAAAAAACCCTCGGAGCCTTAACCCGCAGAGAGTGCCTTAGTGTATCTGACGATATTAATCGTGTTTGGGCGGACTCTAGAAGCACTCCGAGAGAGCTGATGAATGTGCTGGATAGGCTTCAAGGGGAGGGTCTCACACTGTCCCTGGAACAAATGCAAGTTCTTGTCCGACCTCTGTGACTTAGTGGGTTCATATTGTGTTCGGCTGATGGAGTATCCACCGACCCAGGAGATAGAGGCGTTGGGTGAATGCCTAGGCCTCTCAATGTCCAAGAATTGCGGTCCTTCCTTGGCGATTTTGTGGCTACTATCGACGGTTTCGTTGAGAGCTATTCCAGCAAGGCCAACGCTTGAATGATCTTCTAAAGTAAACCCGGGAGAAAATCGGAGGAAAAGCATCACGGCACAGACGCCCTTGGGGAACCTGGACTCCAGAATGTGAACGGCCTTCAAGAACTTAAGGCCAGCCTCACTCAGGCTCCGTCTTGGCCCTATGCGGACCCAGAACGAGAATATTCCTACACTGGCGACCACACTTTATTCGAGCTCGGCTAGTCCCCACGAATGCTGGTATAACCCGGTGTATTGAGGTTTGTGACTGTTTTCTTTCTGCCCGAGTGCATTGAGTTATTTTCCAAGCGGGATTGAAGCATTTTTATCCCGCTGGCTGCAATACTGCACAGTATATATAATATATACTGCATTACAATTCTTGAATTTATGCCATCTGGTAGACCACGCTAGCATTGCAGCCTATTACTCCTATCATTATCATTTACAGATAAGCCGCCCGTCAGCCGAGCATGAACCCAGGCTGGGAAGGCAAACCACGGGGCTTTGTCAGAGGTGAGGAGCGCGGCAGTTCCAGGTATCTGCCAGGTCATACGGGTATGGTTTTTTGCTCGAATAAAGTGTGTCGTTGCAGTTCATGTCGATGCTAGCCTTAGCTATTAGGAGCGGTCTTGGCATCAAAGTATGAGACCGGGCTACGTCCGTGGCCTATGCGAGCCGAAGCTTTACCCCTAGCGACACAGAATTACCCGGTCACACAAAACTGGAATTTTTTGGCGCTAAAATGGGCTGTAGTGGATAAGCTGCATGACTACCTATATGGGGTGCAGTTCGAAGTGCGTACGGACAACAATCCCATGACCGATATAAACACGTCTGCCAAATTAGACGCCACGGGACACCGTTGTTAGCTGCTCTAGCCACACAGTTAGACTTAAATTTATAACAACCCGGACCCATCCACCACATAGTGGCCGACGCCCCTGTCCTCGTCGACCGTAAGGCCTGCAGATTTTCCCCCCCCTGATGAGGAGTTTGGGAAAGATACCTGGGTCCACAGGGATTCGTGCCCTCTGCTCCGTGGCTGCGGTAGTCGACGACCCGTAGCATTCTCGGAATTGCGGATTGTTTGACTTCGTTGGGATGTAAATTCGCGGGCTATGTCCCCTGGCCTACTCAAGGTCTAAGGGATGAACTCACTGAAGATAATATCATCTCGTGGAGGGACCTAGTGCATTTCAACACACTAGTAGACCCCATAGTGGAGTTAGCCCGTCAATGCGTAACCACAATAACCCTTCTATACTGAAGCGACCCCCGAGACTTGGTGAAACTCCTGCTAAATGAGTTGGGAATTTGAAAATGGACAATTGTTTGTTATATCGGGTGCTATCCTATCATAACTATCCGCGACTCGGCAGCGTCATTTATTTTTTGCCGAACGTTTGAAGAACCCTAGTCCTGCAGTGGCCCTTCCAGCGATGACCCATGGATCACCTGGGCCATTGAACAAGAGAAGGCTTTGGCTCTCAAAGGAATGGTTCTATTGGCCCGAGAATAGGGAGTCCGTGGAGCAAATTGTCGGAGTTGTAATCGCTGTTTACAAACTAAGCGACTAGCCCACCCTGGTCGGCTCCTAGTGGCAAGGCACTTTGAAAAGCTTGGGTCCAATGGAACTTGATGTATATGGGAGTTTTCTCTGGTACGACGCCCGACGTCCTGTGGAGTTAGTAATGTTCTATGTGTCCACTGACCACTACACTAGTACGTCCCCAAGCGTTCCCTACTGAAGACAGAAGGGCCGTAACGCTGGCCTAGGTACTATGTGAAAGAATTTCATATCACTATGGATTACCAACTCGATCTTCCAACTCCAAGCATCCTCGCAGGGCAGTGGACTTTGAAGTTACACTGTACGTGATGTCTGCTCACTCTACTGAACCTTGCCAAGTCGCGGGAATACATAACCCCGTACCACCGCCGACGGGGATGCTCTTGCCCTTACGTTTCAATCGCACCTCTGTTAGATAGTTGGACCTTGACGAGCCTCAAAACGACGGGAGTGTGAGTAAACAAACGTCAAGCATGGGTACAACATCGTATAATTGTACGCCGACATGAGTCCCAACCGGTATACTCCCGTATTTCTTGATGTTCGAAATAGAAGCCACCAGTTTACCGGTGGATTTGCGCCTGCGGATATCTACCATGGGTTAACTCCAATAAGGACGCACCTTTTCGATATGTCCCAGTCGCTTAAGGACAGTTTACGCTGCCCTATAGATTTGGCGATAAACGGACGACTGCGCAATTGAATGGGGAACTAAAAGGACGCTACGATCACAAAGTACGTCACAAAAGAAAATGCACACACCGTAGAGATGCGGTCCTCTTACGCAACCTTAGGGTGTTCCTGGGAAGCATAAATTGGCCGACCGGTGGCGGGAGGGTGTTATGAGGTGGATTCACAGATGCCTGGTCCTTCCTGTGTACCGGATCAAGTGATTCTGAAGGCCGCTTAAAAGTGTTGGCATAGGAATCATCTTCTCCCAACCTCAAGTAGGGACGACAATTGGAAATCCCAGCCCGCCCATAGATGGAGAAGTTGAACACACAGAGGATGGCCCAAGACTGTACAACTTGCCACCTCTGAGGATCCATGGAAGAACCTCTCAAAGGGGCCTTCCGGCCGTGGAGGCATCTCCCGAAGGAGCCACGGGTAAAAGCCTCTTGGCCCGAACATTGATCATTTGACTCCCGCGAGTCAGCCTCTAGCACCACAAAGCCCATGTTTCAACCACCCCAAAGACTGTACTAATGCTGAATACCCCTCAAGGGTAGAGAAATGGAAGTACCATTTGAGACTGGACACCTGCAGAAGAAGCAGAGGAGAATCAACCCGTCGCGAATTCAAAGAACAGGTCAGTCCTCCCATGCGAAGGCATATGATCATTTGGGGCACCCCCATATGAGGCTCACATTGGGCCTCGGCTGGATGCAAGCTATGATGGTACTGTTTAAATGAAATGTGTAACCACTCTAGGAGTGGGAGGGTTGTGTAATAGATATATATATGTGGGTTAGGTAGTCCAGCGGGGGACGTTTGGATTCTGAGAGGGGAGAATGTAAGATGTGATCATATAATAAAGGTTCCGCGCTGTTGCATCACATAGCAGCGCATATTGTCCCTGTTTTTGCCAGCAAGGTCACTTCGTACAAGTTGGGCTGACGCATGTCGCTCGAGAGAAGCGCGCGAAGGGTAACCAATCTGTAAGATACTTGGAGGAACTCTGAACTCCCGAACTGTGAGAGGGCACTGAGGCTGAGACCAATCGAATGCAGAGACTTTGTATAGAGGAACTCGGATGTGTGGTGGTCAGGAATGGGTCAGAGCAGAGAGGGAGGTGGAGGAGGAGGTTTGGGCGGACACCTCGGTGCGGAGAGCGGAGGGTCGTGACCTTCCGCTAGGTAAGGGTATTCCCCCCCGCGAGGAGTCCTCCCCTGCCACCGTATGACTGCTGCTTTGGTAAGGACGCCCATATTGTCGGGACTGTTCCCTTAGTGAGGTTTATCTGCGGAGCAGTCGGAGCTGCGGCCGCCATCTTGGTATATAAACAACTGACGGTGCTGCAAGGGAGAGACGCGCAAAGGCTGTTAGCCCCAGGACCCGGTGGGAGCGTGTCCACGGTCATCGTGTGACCGGAAGGTTATCATTATCTACAGTGCACCTACCCCGGCACCAGGCGCTGATCCGCCTCCACTAACTAATTGGGGCTTACTGAGTGAATCCATATGGTACCAACTTTAACCAGTTATACGATATCCTCCTTGGGGATGTGGCAGAGCCACCATGTACAGAACATTCCCCTATAGGTGTGGCCGAGCCACGTTGGTTGTGTGTAATGTTATACGATGAGTTCTCCGATCATTTGTTTTTCATTGTGTATATAAAAGGTTGCTGTTTGCATACTGCGTGTTGTTATGTTTCTTGCTCAGGTATAACATCTATACCTGGGATCCTGGGTAATGTGGACGGCGCTGCAACCTACAAAGTGTGAATTATGACCCCAGGCTCCAATGAGCGAGGCTCAAGCTCGAACCACAGTGACAGTCACCACCTTAGTCCTTAGTATAGGCGTTAACAAAAAGGGCTACACACACATTACACAAAAACACACGGGCTAACAGACACTGAAACACTCCGTTTGTTTTAACCCCACAACAAGTCACACAATCCCTACATACACTTTTACAGAAACAGACTCCTCTGGGTACACACACACACACCCTGAGCAACCGACAAAGGGAAATTTGCCCCCGAAACGTTGTGATATTTTTGTTCAGTGCCGTTAAAAATGAAAAACAACATTGTGGAAACAATCAGATTTCCCAGTCACCCCCAAAATTAGAAGCAGAATTTGGCACGTCTGCCGGATGGAACAGTTGACGAGTATGATCAACAACACCGGCCCAAATTTCCTAAAGTCTGGACGCCTTGGCTGGCCCAGACAGATATCCCGGGGGGAAGCATCTCCGCGATCCTACATTGGTAGACACAGGTGCGTTCTCCTTTGACAGTGCAGGATCTGCTACCACATAGAGACGGACGATTCGGCTAGCACGTTAGAGAGGAGCCCGTGAGCATGGCTGATGCCAGGATTCCAAAATGTGGACACAAAGGCGGCTTTCCCCTATCCCTCCCTCCCTCCCCCCCCCCCATCTATCCCTTCCTGCCTGTATATGTCTCGTTCGTCTGTAAGTGTGTCCGTGGTTTGTATGTTACCCTCAATTGGTGTCCTCTATACTGTATATGTGCAGTGTTGTTAAAAATAAGGGTTAATTGATTCCTAAGACAATGGTTTTGTGATCCACGTATGCATGTAAAACCCATAAAAAAAGTTGAAAAAAAAAATGTAAAACAAGATATCATGCAATTATAATCATTGACTCCGGGTGCGGGGGTGAAAATAACACACGCACACACACACACACAAAATATAAAATGGAAGTGTCAACATGTGTAATGCAGCCTCACTGAAATCATGCTAGGGCTTGTGTTCAATAACAGCCTGCGGAAAATAAAACCTCTGCCAGCTGTTAAAAGGCATCCAGGTGCATTAGAGGAGGGAGTATCCAGAGAGACCTGAGCACTAATATATGTATATTTTTATCTATATAGCGCTCACAGTGTCCTCAGCACTGTACATGAGACAAACAACATTACAGGGAATTCTAATACAATTAAGTGCAACAAAGTCAGACCATGGAACGAATCACCTGCCCTGGGAGCTTGGGAAGGGATTAAACCTGAAGCGTCAATCTAGTCGAGGCCTTTGTGGAGCAAGGGGGTTAAAAAAGCGACACGCATCTGCCAAAGTGTGATGGTGCAGAGGGTATGAAGTAGCATTCGCTTTGTTACTCACTGTGTTGTTACTAATGTGACAGTGAGAAAGGCCTTTGTTTATTTACTCACAGCTGCACTCCTTTTTCAAAGGGTGATTATTTGAAAATAAAGCCCCCAGCGCGGAATGTTAATAAGCGCAGCTCTCTTTAATAGAAGAACGTTTTTTTTTTAAAAAAAAGTCGTGGGGGCTGTGCCAGAGCCACGCCGGCCACTGTGCCGGAGCCACGCCGGCCACTGTGCCGGAGCCACGCCGGCCACGGTGAAGGCGAGGAGTACGTCCTCATTGTAGCGATGCGAAACCAGTGCGTTTCGTACGGCTCCCGGGTGTTAAATGAAACCTCTAGCACAGGGACGGGCCAACTCTGGTCCCCAAGGGCCACCAACAGGTCAGGTTTTCAAGATATCCCTGCTTCAGCATAGGTGGCTCAATCATAGCTGGCTCAGTTTCAACACAGGTGGCTCAATCAGTGGCTCAGTCGACGACTGAGCCACCTGTGCTGAAACTGGGACATCCTGAAAACCTGACCTGTTGGTAGCCCTTGAGGACCGGAGCTGGCCACCCCCCTCTGCTCTAGCAGCGGTCAATAGCAGGCATTAGGGTGCATCAGCAGAGGCGTGCCAGAGTGATCAGGCTGAACAAGGTTTTGTGCCTCCGAGTACCAAATTAGGTGAGCGGCCCCCCCCCCCCCCCCCCTCGGGGAGGCGGTGAACGGGTTAAAAAGTGCTACATCAGCCTTCAACACATATGGGTTTCAAGTCACTTCTCTACGGCTTGTGGGGTCCCCATCTCCACCCCCCCCCCCCCCCCCCCCCGCAAAATCATCAGGTGCCGGGGAGCGTGCACCCTCTCCCCCCCCCCGTCCATGCGTGGAGCTGTCAGCACACACAGCTCACTGCATTACAACTCCATTATAGAACAGGAGCAGCAGCACATGGCAGCTGTCAGCAGCAATATCATCCACGCTATAATTCACTGTACTTTCTCCCCCCCCCCCAACAGCATTTAAATAGCAGTTCTACCTAGCAGGCCAATTTCCCCAGCTCCTTCCTGCGCTTTTTTCTTTCTTAAAGATACAGCGCTCCTATTTATCCCCTGCGGGGTAATGTATGTGTTTAAATATACCGAGCAGGCATCCCTCACCCCCCCCCCCCCCCATCCCCCCACACACTGTCTCTTCTTTGCTTCTGTCTATTCTGTCCCCTTCTCTGACTCATTCTTCTCGCTCTGCATCCCCCCCTTTCCTCCTCTTCTCAAATCTACCTCTTGTCCTGTTTCTTTTCTTCCACCTCTCCCCTCGGAGGTTCTTCACCCTTCCTCCTTCTTCCATCTTATTATATAATAATACTAATAGCATGTTCTTGTATACGCGTGCTAGTTTTACGTAGCGCTTACAGAGACTTTTGCAGCCACAGGTCCCGGAGCTTACATCTATGTTTTGGTGCTTGGGCACAGGGAGATAAAGTACTTGCCCAAGTCACAAGGAGCCGACATCGGGAAATGAACCGGGTTCCCCTGCTCACACTCATGCCAGCTCCCCCCTTACCTTTTCACACCACCCCTCTCCCCCCCTTACCCCATCACACCACCCCTCTCTCCCACCCTTACCCATCACTCCACTTCTCTCCTCCCCCTTACACACCACCGCCTCCTCCCGCCCTTCCCCATCAACACCTCCCACCCTTCCCCCCGCACCACCACCCCTCTCCCCGCCACCCCCTCTCCCCCCCCCATACCCCACCCGCACCACCCTCTCCCCCCCAACCCCATCACACCACCCTCTCCCCCTACCCCATCACACCAACCACCCCTCACCCTCCCCCCATCACCCCCCCCCTCCCCCATTACAACCACACCCCCCCTCTCCCTCTCTCCCCTCCCCCCTTACACATCACACCATCCTCTCTCCCACCCTTACCCCATAACTCCACCCTCTCTACCCCCCGTACTCCACTCTTCTCCCCCCATAACACCATACAACCAACCACCCCTCTCCCCCTTACCCATCCACACCCCCTCTCTTCCCCTTACCCCAAAACTCCACCCTCTCCCCCCTTATCCTATCACACCACCCCCTCTCCCCCCTTATTCCATCACCCCTCCCCCACCTTACACTATCACACCACCCCTCCCCCCACCTTACACTATCACACACACACCCCCCCCCTCCCCCCACCTTACAACTATCACACCACCCCCTCTCCCCCACCCCCTTCCCCATAAAAAAAGAAAGAAGAAAGAAAACTAATATCTCTATTGTCCAGACGGGGGAGAAAAATACAGGCACACATCCATCATTTTCTCTGTGGGGTTTTGCAGTAATTGAACCATTATGGTACAAATAAGCAGGCAGCCCGGTCCAGAGGTTAAAGAGAAGCAGGAGTGATCTAGATGCTTGAATTAGAAGTCTTGTGTCGCTATAAATGCCCTGCCCCCCCCACTCACCCCCCATTACACCCCACCCAAACCCCCACCCCTCCATTACACCCGCACCCAGACCCACCCCCCATTACATCCGCACCCAGACCCCACCCCCCCTTACACCCGCACCCAGACCCCCACCCTCCATTACAACACACCCCACCCAGAACCCCACCCCCCATTACACCCCACGCACCACAGACCCCCACCCCCCATTACACACCCACACCCGCACCCAGACCCCCACCCCCCATTACACCCCCCACCCCCGCCCCCATTCACAGACCCCCACCCTCACCCATACCACCCCCCCCCCTTACACCCCACCCGACCCCCACCCCCCATCCACCCCACCCCCCCTCATCCCACCCGCACCCATCCCCCCACCCCCACCCACCCCCTACCCCCCACCCATACACCCCCCCCCACCCCCCCCACCCCCATTACAACCCGCACCCAGACCCCCACCCTCCATTACACCTCGCCCCAGAAACCCCCCACCCTCCATTACACCCGCACCCAACCCCCACCCCCCATTACACCCCACCCCCACTTGGCTTCCCCCTTATTATTAGTTTTTTCTCCCCCGCCGCCTGCCTGCGCTTTGTCAGAATCCCACCCCCTCACAAACTCATTTCTGGGTTGGTTTTTTTTTTCTTCATTACCCCGGGAGAGAAGGGGGAGGGAAGTAGAGAGGGGAGGGAGAGGGGGGGGGGGGAGCTTTTAAAAAAATGTTTATTATTATTATTTCAAAAGAAAGATTTACATCGGAAATGTGTTTCTTGGAGTGTTTACGGCGGTCATTTCCTCCGGCGAATTACCTGTTCTTGGGGTATTTCCATTCCGCATATTATAAATTTAATTTTTTCCCCCCGTTCTTCTCTCTCTCTCCCACCTCCGCCGATATACGCTTCTGGCACTTTAACCGTGTCATACCAAGATTGCTCTGGCACAGAAGGGGTTAATAAACAGCACGTATCACCCTGTTATTAATAACCTCCTGCTATGGCTATGCTACTCTCTTATTAACTTAATCAATCTCCTTTTATTGACACCCTTTACACCTGCAGTAAGTACCGTTTGCACAGGTTCCTATTACATCTGTTCTTCACTACAACGGCTCAGGGCAGGGGCGGCCAACTCTAGTCCCCAAGGGCCACGCCACCACAGGTCAGGTTTAAGGATATCCCTGCTTCAGCACAGGTGGCTCAGCAGTCATACCGAGCCTAATTAACCACCTAGGCTGCAGCAGGGGCGCCCTTAAAACCTGACCTTTTGTGGCCCTTGAGCACTGGAGTTTGGCCACTCCTAGCTTAGATTTAGCTTCTCAGGTCAGAGACCCCACTCCCTTACTCAATTACAATGACAGCACTTGCACGCACCCTGTATTGACCATCCATCACCTTCCACACGCCAATGTGTGTTTCCCTGTGTACATGTTCAGCGCACTATAAGAATAAATAAATACTACTCCTATATTTGTGGGTCTAGTTTTTTTTAATTTTTATTCTATGCAATAAAATAAAAATCAATGTTTTGAATGGAATGCATTATACCTTCGTTAGTTTGCTTTCAGATTAAACTAGTGATGACAATATTATATTACCCGACTGTCGGGTAATTCTATATAGAGCGAAGCTGCCGGTTCGGCAGTTTTATTTAAAAAAAAAAAAATGTAATGGGGATTTCCCACTAAAATCCCACAAACAGCAGCATGGCACTATATAGAATACTGTTGTTTTTTTTTTATTTTTGTTATTGTTTGCTAATGTATTGCTCTGCAAATGCAACTCGGTGCAACACCTTCTGCTATTCCAGTACAGCTCTGCTGACCACTCTATTCCACGTACACCTCTGACCACTACTTTCGTACAGCTCTGCTGACCCCTGCTATTCCAGTACACTCTGCTCACCCCTACTATTCCAGTACCACTCTGCCCACCCCTGCTATTCCAGTACCAATGCTGTCATGGTCCAAAAAGGTGGCCGGCTGTGCGTCACTACGCTGATAAATATATACTATAAATATATACTATATATACTACGCTTATAAAGCCGGGGTAACCCAGGCAACCGTTAGAATGTTGTCACTTGGAAGATTCCGGAGGAGTCATGAAAGAGTCAGCTGGAACCAGGACTCAGGCAGATGAACATGTCACAACCAACACTGGCACCTCCTGGCTCTCTGCCCGTGTTCCTCAAGTGCCCAGCCTGGTCCGCACATGGTGAATCCCTGCCCTGCTAACACACACCCCCTCCTCCCCTCCCCCTCCCCCCCTGAGCTTCCTCTGCTTTAAGTCTATAATGATAGGCAGTGAGGCTTTAAATGAGGTTTTTAAGTGATAAATACAGTTAGACTACAGGTTTGACTATAGGTGCCTGGGGACTGGATCTAACTGCACACTCTTTTACTCAAGACAACAAAACGGTAAGCTATTCAGATCACCTATAATCCCATGCCTGCTAACCTGCATATTCAACCCCCCCCACCCTTTTCAACTTATTTCTCTGCAGTCCTCCATCCAACTGACTGCACATACACTGAAACCCTGAACACTCTAGCATTGCAATACAGCTAAACCTTTGACAGGAACAGGCACACACCCTGCTGTTAGTCTGCTCACACTCCATCTGTCTCACACAGCTCCTTGCAAGCACTGCCTACCTCTGGCATCATGAACCTTGCTATTTATTCTTAACTTCTCTCCTGGCCTCATGGAGATGTTACTCCTCTATCCCTACAAACTCCTCCTCCTGCCCACACCCACATCACCATACACCCTGTAACTCAAAGCCTTGCACTATCTCTGAATGTTGGTGAGAACTCTAAAACCAGCACACACAACCACTGCTCACTCTAATGGCAACACACCACAAAATCTACAACTGCAACAACTAACCAAATTTTCTACCTATACTATTACTCTCTTTATACAGGTGATCTTGACACTACCCCAGCCTCCCCATTTCAGCTCTGTCCCATGCCCCTGTGAATTCCACCTTAAAATTCCAAAAGGGCTATCTGTCGCCCATATAAACATCCGGAGCCTGCTGCCCAACACTGGATGAACTAAGGCATGGTGCCTTATGCATAAACCCAAAGCCATGTTCTTACAAAACCTGGCTATCCCCAAAAACCCCTGATGCAAATATCGCCATTCAGGGATACTCCATTTTTAGAGGAGATAGGTCAAGAGAAGAGGGGTGGTTTATTTTATATTGCAGACACCTTACAATTTACACTGTTAAATTGCCCACCAAGCCCACCCTCTTTTGAAACTCTAGTTGGCAAATCTGCCTCCCTTTTCTAAGCCCATCTTACTCGCTGCATCTACCCCCCCACCCCCCCAAGCCCCTCTACAATCCCTGACTGATATCACCACCACATTTCTGGCTCCATACCTCTCTGAATGAGAAGAGTGACTGCTAGTTCTAGGGATTTCAACTCAATTGGCTTGACCCCTAAAAACCACAAAATCCAGATACAACTCAAGTTCACTTAACCCTATCACACTCATTTCCCAACCCACACCGGATAACCTGAAATTGAATAACCATTCCTTGCTAGACTGGATTCTCTCCTCAAACCCCAGCAGAATCCAATCCTCTGGCATCCTTCCTGACATTTTCAGTGACCATGCAATAGTGTACTTTGTAAGAAAATTAAACCGCCCCTCAAGCCCATATTCTTCCTCACTAGAATTAAAACTTTCACCACAACAGTTTCTCGGATGACCTTACCACTGCCCATGGCACAGATTCGATTTAATTCCCGACCCCGATTCTCTGCGCTGGACTATTTCCAATCCGAGTTCTTAAAACTCTGCGATAACCCATGCTCCACTACGCAAAATCGGTATGGGGGCCCACCCCCTGGTTTACAACACTGACCTTATAGCACTCTCCAGTTCAAGGGATGCCTTGTGGAAAAGCTACAAGTAACTGGCACTACCAAGGATCTCAACTCACTACAGATGCAGCGGAACATGTGCACAAGGCAAACAAGGCATGCAAAAGCACAATATTACTCTGACAATCTCCACCAAAATACATCAACCCAGCTAACTTCTGAAGGTTATCAACAATTATTCCAGCCTCCTAACCATCAAACAACCATTAATATCACTAAGGGGGATATTACTCTACAACCCCCACTGACATTGCAAATGCATTCAATGATTACTTTGTGGGGTGTGCCACTAACTTATTAGCGAAACCGCAGCCCAAACCACAACATGAATCTCATCCTGGGAGTATCCCTACAGTCCCACCCCCTCCCAACACTGCCACAATTTTCAATTTAGCCCAGTATCTGAAGAGGAGATTACACAAGCGCCCTCAACAAAACTAAGAGCAGCCAATGTGGACCCGACTTACTACACACTAGGTTCCTACACTTGGTGCCCCAGCCATTTCCAACCATGGCGTCCATAGTCAACTCTATCCTGTCTGCAGGCCATATCCTAAGACCTGGAAAACTACCATAGTTGTCCCAATCTTCAAAAGTGGTGACAAAAACACTGCTCAAACTACAGGCCAATCTCACTTCTCCCAATTCTATCCAAAGTTATGGAAAAATGTGTCCACTCCCATTAAGCGATTCTACACCAAGACAAATTCCCTAGCCAATTCCAGTCTGGGTTTCGTCCCAAACACTCCCCGTAACTACCCTGCTAAAAGTTTGCAATGAAATCCAGTGTGGAATGGAACGGGGACAACTCACTGGTGCAGTATTCCTAGATTTTGCAAAGGCTTTGGACACAGTGATCATGTTATCCGCTTAAAAACTCCAGAGCTCTGGAATAGGGACATGCTTAAAACTGGTTTCAGTCCTACCTACAGGAAGATCCCACAGTGTGTCCATCTCAGCTCTAACTCTAACCCCCTGGATATCACCTGTGGTGTCCCGCAAGGCTCTGTCTGGGGCCCCTACTCTTCTCAGGGTTCATTAATGATCTTCCCACAGCTTTAAGGAAGCCTCAATCACATGTATGCAGATGACACAATCCTAGATGCACACAGCCTAGCCTCTCGACCTTCAACACATACTTTCATGTCTGACTTTTTGAGACTCGAAAACTGGATTTCCCAAAACAAACTGTTTTTAAACACTGACAAGACTGTAACAATGGTATTTGGGACCAAGACTAAATTTGTAAAGCTTCCAGTGACTGAGCTCCTGATGAGAACCAACGCTAACACCACACCCTACACCTGTCACTAGTTTTAATACCTGGGCTTATGGTTTGACTCCCCTTAACATTCGGGATGCACATTGATACCCTGACAACCAAGACCTATGCCAAACTAGGGGTACTTTACAGGAACAAATCCTCCCTAAGTCTCCTGGTCAGACGGCGTATCGCACGCAGATGCTAATGCCAATTATTGACTTAGGACATAGTATATATGGCTCGGCTCCTCAAACCCACCTTAGCAAACTTGACACCCTCTACATTCAATTTGTCGTTTGTTCTACAATGCAACTACAACACACATCACTGCGAAATGCTCAAAGAACTAGATTGGTCATCACCTAGTCTAGGCGCAATTTCACCTTTCCTGTCTCACCCTCAAATACTTTCTGGGCAAGCTACCCAGCTACCTGAACAAGCTCCTCACCCCTACCACATGTAGCACCTATCACCTGAATCAGACTCCAAAAACTATCATTCTCCCAAGGCTCAACAAGTATCCGGACGTTCCTCCTTCTCCTTCCGTGCACCCCAAACTGGAACAACCTACCAGAGACCTTCATATCCACCACCAGCTTAAGTTCTTTCAAATCTAAGGCTGTCTCACACTTTAATCTGGTCTGTAACTGTTTCATACGCTCATAATATATATTTTCTTTAACTGTGGCACGCAATGTCGTATATAATGTATAACCTTGTTCATTTATGAACTTACTTGTCCATGTATTACTGTTTTACTCTGTGCCCAGGACATACTTGAAAACGAGAGGTAACTCTCAATGTATTACTTCCTGGTAAAATATTTTATAAATAAATAAATATAACGAATCATCGGGATCTCTTCTCTATGACCCTAGCACATCGCTCTCCCGGGGGACACCTTCTCTCGGACTCCATCTTCTCTACAGTGGACTTTCGTTTCCTCAGGTCATCAAAGGTGACTGTATGAAGTCTGGCATTTCAATGCCCCCAAGGTTACGGATTCACAATGTATATATGTTAATTACACCAATGATACCTTGATAAGCATGTATATACACTGCAAATTACAGGCCCTTTCATTTTTTATTATTTATAAATGTTTTACCAGGAAGTAATACATTGAGAGTTACCCTCGTTTTCATGTATTGTCCTGGACACAGAGTTAATATGACAAATAATACATGGTTACAAATACAGTTACATAATGAACAGGGTATACATTATATACAATACATGCGTGCACAGTTAGAGAAGATGTATATTATAGGCTTATGCAGTTACAGACCAGATTAAAATGTGAGACAGCCTTAGTTTTGAAAGAACTTAAACTGGTGTTGGATGGGAGAGTCTCCGGTGGTTGTTCCAGTTTTGGGGTGCACGTAAGAAAGGAGGAGCGGGCCGGATACTTTGTTGAGCCTTGGGACCATGAACAGTCTTTTGGAGTCAGATCTCAGATGATAGTGCTGCATGTGGTAGGGGTGAGGCGCTTGCACCCCCTCTGTATTACTTTGCACCTGCAGGTACTGGTGTGCTGCGAGATATGTATCTGTGGGGTATATATGCCCTCTAACCTCTCCAGGAATTAAGGTTTTATTTGGGACTCAAACTGGCTCAGTGTCCATAATCCCCCTCCAGCTTTTATATTATGCAGAAACTGATCAAAACTAGAACATTGTTGATGAGTGAAACTGCCTCTGTTCTAGTGATGTGAGACTCATGAGTCAGAGCGGACCATCCGGCACTGCAAATGTGCTCACTGTCCCAGGTGCAGAAGCAGAGGAAGGGAGCGAAGGGTCAAGTCAGCAGATGACCTGTAACAAGGTGGGCAGATAAATCCGCCCAGACTGAGTGAACTGCCCGTGACTAACTAGCTCCATTTAACCCCATTACTAATCAATTAAGGATTTCTACATCTTTGTCTTTAAAATAAAAACATAAACAACTGAGACCAAAATTTCCCTCCTGGCAAAATGACCGCTCTCCTTACTGCGGAGAGCTTCAGGGAAACCTTCTCACTGACTGCCCCACACCTCTGGAATGCCTTCCCCTCAATTCCGACTAGCACCCCTCTCTATCCACCTTGAAGACCCACCTTAAAACACCACCTGCTTAAGGAGCATATGATGTAGCTCCGTGGCTGAAAATTAACACCTCACACATAAAGCTTGGCCCCCTGCAGACTCACTTGCCAAACCGCCTCCCACTGTCTCTGTACGTTCTTCCCTACCAACCAATTAGATTGTAAGCTCTTCGGAGCACTCCCTTTCCTAAATGTTACTTTTATGTCCGAGCACTTCTTCCCTTTGTTTATTTATATCTTATTATTTTATGAGTTAACTATTACTGCTGTGAGCGCTAGTACATTATGGCTGCTATATAAATAAAGACATGCATACATACATTCATTCATTCAAATGCTTCCCCTCTATTCATTACCGTAAATCCCATATAACACGATTCTTTAGCTCATTTGTGGCACAGTGACACCCTGGAAATCTCATATATGAGAGTATTTCAGATTTGGGCCCTTATTCAAAGGCTGTGAAGCCACTCCCTCCTTCTGGGGAAGACTGTAGTCCTTATTATATGAAAGGAGCTTACCTCTCCTCCCTCCTGGCAAACTGCTTTCGCGCATATTGAACACACAAACCCCGGCTTTTCATTGAGAAAAATGAGCATTTTTCATTAAACACATCCTTTTGTGGTCCAAATCTCCTGATTGTGGCACTTGGCCAACTGCGATAAATGTCATTGTCATACTATGGTAAACCTGCTTAGAGATAGGGCTGCCAGTGTTCCTGTATTGACTGGACTGTCCTGTATTTGGATACTCTGTCCAGTAGAAATGAGAGTAGTACTGTAATACTGGACAGGTATGTGTCCGGTATTTTCCTCCTTGGACATAGTGACCTGATCACCTTTCACCCATTATTTTTGGAGAAGCCACCTGGCAACCCTACTTCGAGAAGCCTTGGAGTGGATTCATTTTTGGTCTGCTCGGCGGGCTGCCCCTTGATTACGATCTCATTTGAATTAGCGCTCTGCTACAGGTATCTCTCACTCTCTGTGCAGCTGCAGCTTCACCGCACCGGAGTCTCCGCACGCAAGCCTTTACACGTCTGTCAGCTATAACTCAGCCGATCATTCATGCCACGGGGACTGGGAGAATTAGCGCTGTGATTAGTAAACTCTTAATACGCCGGCGATTACATTCCTGGTAAAGGAAGCTTGGCAGAGCGTCACTAACGATGATGCATGAAGGATGCCATGACCCTCTGCCAAGATCAAACTCAAAAGGCTGATTCACGGAGGAGGCGGGGTCGGACCTTCTGTAAACTGGATCCTGGGCTTGCAATAGAACCACAGCTCTGTGCGTCTCACTGTTTGGAGTCAGTCTCGATGATTTTTAGCTCATGCAGTTTTATACCCCGATAAAAATCATAACATGCTGTCATGGCTCCTCTTCCTCGCTCACTGCTCCACTACGCAAATCCCTACACTGGCTTCCCAATCCCACTACATTTAAAACCCTAGCTGTGACTTACAAAGCTCTTGACAACGCTGCCCCCCTTACTCTCAGCCCTCATCTCCAAATATACCCCTAAACGCCCCCTATGTTCTGCCCACGACATCCGCCTATTACCGTCCTCTCACTCCCTCCTACAAGAACGTCTCCCGTGCTGCCCCCTCTCTCTGGAGTTCCCCACCACGCACCTCAGACTCTCCCCCAGCTTTCGATATTCAGAAACTCTCGGAAAACTCCCCTGTCTAAGGAAGCCTACCTAGCATCCTCCCAACATCCACCCCCCCCCCTATGGGTACCAGCGGTGTGGCTGACCCAACACTATGACCCCCGCACGTATGTACATCAGGTTGTACTCCAACTCATCCGAAGTTAGTCTTTTGAGTCTACACTCCTCGAAGGTATCAACGGGGGACGGGCCCTCCAATGCAACACGATCTCATATTGTGAAAGAACAATGCAGCTTCTGCAAGATTCTTTGTGTTACTTTTATATTATTCAAATAATTTTAAGAAGATGGACTGGCAGCCACTATGTAAACTGATATATGCATACTGTCTGTTAAAACTGCACACACTCAAAAACAATGGTAATGTGGATTTTGTTCACTACAACACGGATGTATGTCTTTACAGTATTATCTGGTGCCATTAATGTACATAGCGCGTCAGAGCAGTGATTACGTACAATCATATAGATAATAATAATAGAAAATAACACAATGTGGAAGAAGTTCTTCTGACTAAAGTGACACTTAGGAAAAGGAGTCCCCTGCTCCAAAGAGCTTACACTCTAATTGGTAGGTAGAAGAACGTACAGACACAGTAAGAGGTTGTCTGGTATTCATCTGCAAGAGGCCAATGTTAATGTTGAATTGTAAAGTATCAGCCATGGAGCTACTCATATACTTTCGTTAAGCAGGGTTGTTTTAAGGTGGGTCTTAAAGGTGGATAGAGAGGGTGCTAGTCGGGTATTGATTGGAAGGCACTTCCAGAGGTCGGGGCAGCCATTGACAAAAGGTTTAAGGTGGAGAGAGGGCTTTAGATACAAAGGGGGTAGAGAAGACATCCTGAGCAAACGCAAGAGTCCGGATTTGTGTTTAGCGAGAAATTAGGCGAGATGTAAGAGGGGGCAGAAGAGTGTAAAAGCTTTAAAAGTGAGGAGGAGAATTTAGTGTGTGATCCGGATTTGATAGGAAGCCAGGAGAGGGATTTCAGCAGGGGAGACGCTGAGACAGATTTAGGAAAAGTAGCGTGATTCTGATGATCAGATAACCCCCATTCCACATCATAAATCATTCTCCAAACCATTTCTTTTTTGGATCTGTTTCTTTTGGTACTTTTCTCCTATCTCCAACTGTCCTGCCGAACCCTCGGACTCGTTGCTCTGATATTACTATTTGCTAATGCAGCCCAGTGCAATGTTTCACACTGAAACTCACTTGTAAGTTAAGTTCATGTAAATATGTATGGTACAGGTGTTATACATGTTTGCAATGTAATCATTTTTAATGTATACATTATATTATAGTAAGCTAGTGGAACTTTTACTTTCTAAATGTTTTCTCACCTGGCCCTTTAGGTAGGGTGACCAGAAGTCTCAGATTTTGATGAAATGTCTCTGTGTCTCACACATGTTCTCAAAATTGTTCAATGTCCCAGGTTTTTAGCTTTTCCGTTTTC
>WSYH01005758.1:0-42357 GCA_036426205.1 Ascaphus truei | reverse complement strand
ACAAATAATTGCCAATAAAATGTGTTAAATTCCCTATAACACTGATCATTCATCAATGCCTGGTTTGATCTTCAAGCTGTTGTAATTAGCTGAAGGTTCCAAACTTCAACCAATGGCAGAGAGGCTGTAGAGCGCTACTTAGCGCTCACAAATGGTCACCAATAGATATGATGGGTACACCTGTTTCAATAGATACAGTACCTGCTAAATAACTAAAATTGGAGGTTATGTATTTCATGCTGATCAATATACATACAGAGTTATGTATTGGTATATATGCCGAGTGCAGTATCTGTGTATTACATGCAGCGTGCTGTGTTGTCACCAAGGGTGGTGTGTGTTTTATATACCTGTGTGTGGCTGTAATGTCCCAGGCATTTAGTGACAGATCAGTCGTCTCTGTGCCTTGTTTGACCTGTATTGAGTATGCCCTTCTCTGCCGCTGAGGAGACATCAATAACTCAGAGTTTACACATTAACTCCTTGATAATCTTGCAGATTTGGGCTTGGAGGTCAGATAAACTTTATCCTGAGACCATCCTTTTGTTTTTGTTGCACTGAGTAATCAGAACAGAAGGTCCTTCCATACCCTCGCTTCCAATTAACTGTGCCCCTGTCTCTCTCTTGACCTCTTTTTAAGTAATTAATAGGGTTAATTTGAATATCATTATACTGGTTTATCATTAAGAGCAGTGTTTTTCAATCTCTTAAGAACAACAAAATGTATGCTTACACTGTGGAACACCTTAAATATTTGTCTGTATGTCTGTCCGTCTGTCTTCATTTATATAGTAAAAGTAGATACAATGCTGCACACCAAATAATAGAGTAATAAAAATACCTACAGTTACCGGTACTCCTGCCTCAGGGAATACCTGTCTAAAGAATCCAGAACTTGTAAAAGAATGTGGATGTCCCAACGCAACTACACGGATTTTCAAATTAGAAACTTATAGTGTAAATCTTTTGTGTTGTTTACACATAAATTTAATTGAAAATCTGCAGTGCTTTGTGGATCATCCCTCTTTTCATTATATAGCGCCAGTACTGTATACGCTTTCACAGCGTAATACATGTGAAATCATATAAAAAACATATATAATAAGATACATAAAGGGGAGAAGTGCGTTTAGAACAAAAAGAACATTTAGGAATAGGTCCCTGACCTGAAGAGCTTACAATCTAATTACAAGCTTAACACCAGGCCGCTTATCTTGGGCAACTTTGTCTTAAAGCTTTATATTGCGGTGATAGTGAATAGAATGCCCATTTCATGAAACTAGAAAATCTATATTTATAACGCCTATGTGGGTAACAAGTACCACCTAATAGGACAGAGAATCATAACGACGGGCAACAACTGCATTTGAAATGCCATAATCGTCTGTGGATTTTTTCCACTTTGTTGAGATTGTCAACTTGAGTTAAAAATTTTTTAATGTCTGGCCAATTTATTCTCGCCTATATTTTTGGTATTATTAACGAGCCTATATAATAATCCAGAGTTTCTCATGACCGTCAAGGTACCCCGGAACAAAATGGTCAGAAGACCTGCTATACAGTAGGTCTGTCACAACGATCAAGCACTGTCTTGAAGTCAAACAAAATGTCACTACTTAATACCACGTCCCTCCTCTCATATTGCCACTTACAAAATAATCATTTATATACAGTATCACAAACGACAAACACTTTCCTGTAACAATGACAGATCGCTTCGCACACCTGTCGGAAAGTTGAACAACACATTGATGTCTGTTTGTTTCAACAGGTTCAGTGTGCGCAATAATACCCAGCGGTTGACTGTAACTTTGAGACTATAATAATTTGACCCTTAGGAATATAAGAAGCATAATTGTACTGCTGATTTACTCTATTGAATGAATTGATTGAAAATAAGGCAGCCATGTTAGTAAAAACCCTGGCAAGCAGGATATTTTGCGATGCGTACGGCACCACACCATACGTAGCTTAACGTGTGGTGCCGCCACCCCTATTACTTATAGCTGTGGCGTGCTACCCCCTCCTCCTTCTGAACCACCTCGTGCGTCATCGTCACGGCGTTGCTATGGTAACGCAATGTAATTTGGATGCTGCGTGTGTTTTGTCGTGGACACGGCAATGAATGCTGTGTGACGCATGTTGGTGAGGTTCGCAGCATCATTGGCGCTGCGGTTTCAGAAGGAGGACGATGGCCAGTAAGGAGGCGGCCGCAACAGCTAAGTGACTTCCCATCAGGCCGAGACCCATGACAAAGGTATTTGGGGGCGATATTTTTGCCACCGCCCCCAAATTTCGCCGCCCGGGCCTAATGGGCCAATGGAATCAGACCACTCATTATGGGAGGCTATTGATCGGTAGCTTAGTTTAAATTAGTTTTCAATAAAGGTAATCAAGTGCAGCACGCAGGTAACATGGCCACCTAAATGAAGAGTTCCTCCTCTCCCAGCACACAATCCTCTTTTTAGACCATCGCCAAACCTCCTGCAGTACCGCTGGAACAGCCGGCACGATGAAGCCAACTGAGAAAAGGCATACGCCGGAAAGTCTCAATTCTTTAAAAAAAAAAAAAAAAGGAGCCCTGCTGGGTCTACAGGAATCTAAGATAGTGGCTCAGAGACCATCACCCCCCCCTCTGCGTTGAGGCAGAAGCTGAAGCAGTAGCAGGAGTTTGGACGACAGTACCAGACCCACAACTAAAGGTTGTCTAGATAATTTCACTGAAAAGTAGGGTACAGAAAATGCAAATAGAAATAAACAAAGTGGTGTCTGAACTAAGACTAGACTTACCTCTCCCTCCCCCCACCATCATCCACACCCTCTTCCATCCCCCCCACCATCATCACCTCTCTCCCCCCACCAATCATCACTCTCCCCCCCACTCATCACTTTCTCTCTCCCCCCACACCTCACCTCTCCCCCCTCCACCATCATGTCACCTCATCCCCCAACCACTATCATCACCTGTCTCCCCCCACGCATCATCACTGTCCCCCCCACCATCATCTCCTGTCTCTCCCCCACCATCATCAACTCTCTCCCTCCACCATCACCTCTCTGCACCCCCCCATCATTATCACCTGCTCTCCCCCACCACCACTCGACCTTTCTTTCCCCCCACCACCCATCACCTGCTCTCTCTCCCTCTCTCCCCCCACAACCATCATCATCACCTTCTCCACCATCTCACCCCTCTTTTCCCTCCCTTCCACCAATAATTATTACTCTCTATCCCCCCCCCCGCCATTATCACCTCTCTCCTTCCCCACCCTCATGATCTCTCTCTCTCCTCCACCATCATCTCTCTCCCCCTCTATCATCATCACCTCTCTCTCCCGCCTCCTGCCCCATGCCTGTGACGATCGTGAGGGTTTGGCCCGTATAACGGTTGTACCCCCCAATTGGCCCCCTCTAACCTTTCGCCATGGGACAAGGGCTTACTGGGGGCCGAGGTCCAGAAAAGGGATTAACCCTTGTTATAACATGAAAATGCTTATTCTCCTGTGTAAATGTATTGTTGCTGGATCAGTATCTGCATAACCCACCCACTGGGACTTAAGGGGTTAATCTTATATGCAGTGCTGAATAAACAGTTACCTGAAAACTGGTAATTTGGGAACGGAGGGTGCCAGCACCCTGATTTTTGGGGTGCTGTCTCAGCGTAAAACCCCAAGGACACCCCTATTAAAAAATATAACGTTGTCATAAGAGGATCATATATTTTTGATATTTGTGCCTTTCTGGTGCAGTTTTGAAATGCATACCAGAACCAAATGTTGCCTCTGCCTGCCCTTTGTAATGCAAGCTTCCTCTCTGGAAGTGCAAAAGTGCATATCAAAAGGGACCCAGAGGATTCAGGTCTGGGCCCCAGTGAGCAAAAGGTAATTACCTAATTGTTTATGCGGGAGGCAGGCACAAGGAATAGTTAAGTGTAACAATTCACACTTACAATGGAAGCCAAAAGCCTGCTTCAAAAGGTTTTATTGATGGGGCCAGGGTGGGGCTACCGCAAGCAGGATATCTGAATGGGTGACCTTATTAAATATAAGAATATTATGAGATGTCCTTGACTGAACATGCTAAGAGTTATATATTTGTATTCGTGGGATTTAGCATATCTTTTGAGTCTAAACACTGTGTATTTAACTGCTACTAAGTGCCAGATATTAATATCTCTATTAATTTTCATATTACACTGTAATGTTTGGTCTCTCTGAGAGCACCAGGTGTGACGGAATGTATTAATATGTCTCACCTGCCTGTATGTACGACTGAACGGAAGTTAGGAAGTAATTTGCAGTAAATATGACATTTTGGTTGAGTTCTGAGAGACTGCAACCCCCTGCTATGATAATAAGCAGGAAGGCAAAGGAACTAACCAGTTTAAGTGTGACATTTCACACTGTACCCTTGAAGTCCAAAAAAATCAGCTTCAAAAGCTTCAAAGGGACTTTTGCTAGCCGTCGCGGCACCTAGGGTTAAAGAGATGAGTTTGACATAGTATATAAGTCAAAGCCACCCTTTACCCAATGTTCTTCATGATCTTCATGTCTGCATGTCATCAGGCCTGTGTCTTTATGCAAGGTCTTGAGATGATGCAGGTATTGCTGTATGACCTGCCTGTCTTGCTGTGATGTCAGCTGAAATATGGAAGAAATGGCCCAGTCTGTAATCCTGATGGCTTTCTTGTCATAATCTTTAAGTAAGTGTCTATATTTTGCTGTTATTTGTACATTTTTGTGTGTTCACCTTTATCAAGGAATAAATTATATTTTATATCTAAGTCTCGTCCCAGTTCAAATCCAGGTATATATATATATTTATATATAGTTTTGGTGTAAATTACAGCCTGTCATAAGCTACCGTGACAATGCCTACCTGTGGTCTGGCGTTAAACAGGGGGATAAGCCGGCAGAGGAATCGGCAGCTGTAAAGCAGAGCCGGACAGCAGAAGAGGAGTACGCTCTAGTGGTCTGACCCAGAAGTATTTATTACTTCTGGTGTCTGCTTCTAGAGCGTGCCCCTCCCCTGCTCTGCCTGTGTAACAGCTGATGATTCCCCTGTCAGCTTATCCTCCTGTTTAATACGACGCCCCTGACCTGAGATTAAGAAATATCCCAGAGACTGTACTCCCAGAAGTGCTGGAGGAATTTGTGCAAAAACTGTTCCAGACCATGCTCCCTGATATCACAGAAGAGAAATTGTTACTGGACAGGGTGCACAGGGCTTTAGGACCAAAACAATCTAACCCTATTATGCAAGCCTCCAGGTCAAACCCCTGGATAGAATTTGAAGGTCATCACATCCAAATATTCAGTGATTTCATCCCCTCCACTCTAGAAAGGAACTGCAAAGCAGTCTGAAAGAACCTGAGGGATCACCAAATGAAGTATAAGTGGGGCTTCTCATTGAAGCTTGTAATTTGGCATAACGAATCAACATTAGTGGTGAAAACTCAAGAGGGAGGAAAAAGAGAGCTAATTAAACTGGGACTAAAACAAAACACAAAATCTCCACTGCAAAATGGTTCACCTAGCAGATCTGCACATACATCCATCTGAATGCAGATGAAGTCGCAGCGAGGAAGCAGATACGAAGATCGAGGAGAAATGAAAAAAAAACTTCAGGTGAATGATCACCGTATCATAGCCAAGGACTTGTTGGAAAGAGGAAGTCCAACAAGGACCGTGAAAGAGACTGTACATCTGGTCCAACAGAGGACCTTAACATCACTCCCACCCGGGAGTCGAGGGAGGCTCGTTGGCCTCCGTGTTCAGCGACATCAGTTCCGGCTGCAAGCTGCAGCTCACCTCCAACACCCTGTTCCAGAGAAGAAAAAGACTTTGGGAGTGCTAGAAGCCCCATGAAGTTATTTTTGGTTGTATTTGGTGTTATGTTTGGGGTCCAATCCTGTGCTCCCTCTTCTTCCCCCTCCCCATAATCCCTAGATCTAGGGAACACACAGGAATTTCACCCCCCCTCCTGTTTTTAAAAATGGGAAAGGGAACCCCCGCCTTCAGAGGAATCCCCTCACCCCCCTATATCACCTGAGGGCTAAGTTGTTCTATAGTCGCCGGAAAACACATAGGGGTAATTTAATTGTTTTATGTACATGTTATTCACGTGTTCTTTTTTTCATTTCCCTCCCTCCCCACGGTTAAGATGAAAGATATATCTTATAACATAAGAGAATAAATGTCCAGTCCATATACAAAGCAACAAAAATGTCCCTGAAACGCAGTTTAATTTCGACAAGCACATGTGTGCTTTTGGCTGTTTTAGCTATGTTTTAATAAATTGTTGTACTGTCTGCACTATCTTTTGCTTTCACTCTTTCCATTGGGGCTATGTGTAATTGGAAACATCTGAAAACACTTGGGCCACCAGAGATTGAGGAACTACACGTGGGATTCGTGTTACCAGCAAAGAAGGGGACAAAGCACAGATTCTCTCAACTACACTGCAATAAAATCTATCCTGTAAGTAGGCATTGTACAGTGATAAGTAAGAGACCATTTTCTGAGGTACTGCGCAATTGTGTGCCTTTCATTATATTTTAGGAGAAAACATCAGGAAGTGGGCCAGGCAAGAGAACTTCCATGTTTCATCTTTCATCTTCACACTTGGACTTTCCAGAGGAGTATTCCCAATAGACTATTCTGTTCATGGACTAAGTGTAATTCAAGCGCCAGGTATCCCCTTTTTTTTCTTAAAAATATATATTGGCAGTGATTAAAGAACTTAACTAAAACACCTTGCCCGGACGAACTCTCAAATATTTACTGCAAAACATTTAAAACACGATTAGCACCATTCCTAAAAATACTTTTTTATCTCTTTCATGAAAAGTAAAGAAATTCCTCCCTCAATGCTGAGATCACAAATCTCTGTGATCCCAAAACATGGCAGAGACCATAACTGTTATAGTAACTATCGTCCCATTTCACTTATCAATACTGATATTAAAATGTACAGTAAAATGATTGCAACAAGATTAAATAAACTACTTTCCAAGATAATCAACCCAGATCAAGTGAGATTTATTTTGTGGAGACAAGCAGCTAATAATTTTAGGAGTGATAAACCTCACCCATTTAGCAAATGTATCGAAGACACCCACACTGCTAATTTCACTCGACACTGAAAATGCGTTCGACCATGTAGACTGGTCATATATGTTTATAACTGTAGAAAAATTTGGTATCTAGGGACATACTCTGAATGGAATTAAGGCCTGTTATAATCAACCAGGAGCCACATTAAAAATGGCTGGAATCAGCTCTGGAGTAATCAATATAAATAATGGGACTAGACAAGGTTGCCCACTGTACCCCTTGTTATTTGCACTAAGCTAAGAGCCTTTATGAAACAAAATTTGGATTAATAAGGACATCACGCACGCCTAGGTAGTGGGGCCATGGCCTAAATTAGTAAGGTTTCCTGCGATCCGACCTCTCGTATCTGTGTGTCTGTGTTGTGTGCAGCTCAGAGGGGTGCTGTTTTTAACTGTCTTTATTCAGATATATCCTACAATAGGAGACCCTATGTGTCAGCATTTCATAAGCTTTTCCACTCTTATCAGCCTCTGAACTCATATTGATCCAGCCTTGAAAAACCTATACAGCAGAAGGGGCCCCACACCAGGGTTAAATCACCTGACCTGCCTCACTCAGACTCTGCTCCCTGTGCCTGTTCAGCAGCTGAGCCTTATTTAAGGGCAGATAGACACACTGGCTGGGTGTAAAGGTCTCAGGACACGGAGACACGCTTCTGAGAGATGGGGAGCCAGGGCCTGTCCCCTATAAATCTCAGGGATTTCCATGTTTCTGAGGAATATGGGTTTATACTCCAGGATCCACTGGTGAGAGGAATGAAACACGCAGGGTTAACGCATGAATGTATTCCTGAGCAAGGTTAATGCATGAATGTATTGTTGAGCCTTTTCAATGTCTACTTATATATTGAATATATTTATCCCACATCTGTATTATATTTACATGTGATGTCTCATTTGGTCTCCACGTAAAGCGCTGCGTGTTTGTATATTAAGATAGACATGCGTGTAATAAGTAAAGTGTTGTGTGGCTAGCAACTTTGGCAGCGAAAGGGTTAAAATAGACGGAAAATGTTATGTCAGCTTTTAGCAGTTTATACTGTCCGTTGTCCTGTGTTTTCTATAAAATGGTAGGTATTTTCTCTAGCAGCGTTATCTGTCTATTTAAGTATCTACCTATACCAAAAATATGTTATGTTTAGAATTGTTTCTATGAGATAATGTGAACGAGGGATAATGTATATCTATATAATTATTATTATTTTTTTCCTGCAGCGGTTACAAAATGCACAGCTCTGTATAAATCACTCCTAGTGGGTTCTGCTTTAAACAAACATTGAATAATTTGGAGTCACACTGAATAATTTGGGGTCCTTTGCTCCCATGACCAATTGCACAAACAGCTTCTAATAACAGCATTGTATATTACCGTGAAGTGATTGCAGTTACATAGTGTTATTAGATGGCATTGTGTGTGTGTGTGTGTGAGAGAATATATATGTGTATACACACACACACACACGTCTTTATTTATATAGTATTGTCCATTTATATAGCACTTTCATACATAATATTTATGTATGAATGAATTTAAATGCCATCTAATAATACTATGTAACTGCAATCACTTCACGGTAATATAAAATGCTGTTATTAGAAGCTGTTTGTGCAATTGGTCATGGGAGCAAAGGACCCCAAATTATTCAATGTTTGTTTAAAGCAGAACCCACTTGGAGTGATTTATACATATATACACTGTATGCTCATTTGCATGTCTTAGGCAGGTCTGCAACCATGCCCTTCACCATTATCACCCAGCACACAGTGCTTCCACTGCAGCAAGGGATTCTGCCACCTTTTTGCTTCAAAACCGTGTGTGTGTGTATATATATATATATATATATATATATATATATATATATATATTATTATTATTGTTATTACTAGCTGATATACCCGGTGCTGCCCGGGATTTAATGTTCTGGCTCCCCCCCTCTCTCTCTCTCCCTTCCACTGTCTCCCCCCTCTGGTTCTCCCCCGTTCACAGCAATATGCCCCCCCACCCCCTTCACAGCTCCGTCACCCCCCCCTGTTCACAGCTCTGTTTCCCCCCCCCCCAGTTCACATCTCCGATGGGTGAGTGGGTGGGTTGGTGACTGGGTGGGTGGGATCGTGACTGGGTCAGTGAGTGAGTGGGTGACTGGGTGGGTGACTTTGAGTGGGTGGGTGGGTGACTGACTGACTGACTGGGTGGGTAGGAGACTTACCTTGACCGGGTGGGTGGTGGTTCCTGGCGGCAGATGGTTCCCCTCCTGTCCCTGATATCTCCGTGACATGCTGGGGCAGGATGGCCGCGCCGCGCTTCCCCTCCATTCCTCGTTGGGAGCGAGGGGGGAGGAGCCTGGAGTTGGCGGCTGGGGCAGGAGGGCCGCGCCACGCTTCCCCTCCGTCCGGGAGCCGGTGCAGGGCGGTGAGGGCCGCGCTTCCCCTCCGTCCGGGCGCCGGTGCAGGGCGGTGAGGGCCGCGCTTCCCCTCCATCCGAGAGCCGGTGCAGGGCGGTGAGGGTGATGGGGGGGTGGTGGTGGTGGTGGTGGTGTGTGTGTGTGTGTGTGTGTGTGTGTGTGTGTGTGTGTGTGTGTGTGTGTGTGTGTGTGTGTGTGGTGTGTGTGTGTGTGTGTCTCTGCGGGTGAGGAGAAGAGAGTGGCAGTTGGGTGACGTCATAGAGGCACCAATCTGATTGGTCCTCAGCCTCTGGCCAATCAGATTCGCCGCATCTAGCACCAGACTCACAAGATTCACTTTTATTATATATAGATAGATAGATTATTTATATCTCTCTCTGAGCAGCTGACTAAAAGGTGCAACAATGTATCCTGTTCCCCAGAACTTACAAAATGCTCATAACATTAATGGCATAGTAACTGACCCCCTCAGCGTGAGTTTAATGTCAGGATCCCACCAATGAGGTGAGTGCACTGATGTCAGGATCCCAGGTGGCTCTATGAGTTCCTCTGAAGACTAACTGTACAGTGGTCAACGTGCAGCGATTTTTTTTTTATTAATTAGGGATCTGCCTATAAATAGTATTTTTCTTGCAAACGATGCCTGCAGAGCTTTGTCACTTCAACCACTGTATAAAATGCATCAGTGTTGAGCAAAATGCGTTGGGGTTGAAAGGTGCTGTGCAAGCTGTAGTCATGTTCTGCTGTGAGTCTCTCTTCATTTCCCCTTCCTGCGGTTACAGGAAGAGCTGCCTGAATATTACAAGCCCTGGATGAGCATTGCAGAGAATCTGTTGCTTCTGATTGAGGCCAAACAGCTGCGTGATGAAGTAACGCAGGTAAGAGGCTCACCCCAAGATTACCTTCTGCTCCAGATGGTGTGTGTGTGTGTCTCTGTCTGCCTGCCTCAGAAGGGCACCTATAGGCCTATCCCCTCTGCTGCCAGCATGTTATGTTCTGTATTGCAAGACCCTTTTGGATGTGATGTTATTACTTACCCCCTGCTGTAGACAGTAACACATTCAAATGTATCCTGTGAATTGTAGTCCAGGATTTGCCACCTTCAAAACCAGAACTACAAGTGGCAAAATGTTTTGAGAAAAGAGAAAAAATAAAGATTCCAACTTATCCCTCTCCATGTAGAGCTAAGGCTGAGGCCCCGCTGCCGCTGACCGCGCTCATGCTTGAGAGCGGTGACGTCACCAGCTCTCCAAGCATGAGTGCCAGGTGTCCTCGCTATTTCTGAAGCGCGCGCGGGGGGCGTTGCGGGCAAGTTGAGTGTGCTCGAAAGTTAAAAAAAAATGTTGTTTACCCAAGCGGTGAGCGTGCATGCGCGCACCGCGTGAGCGGGAACTTGCATATATAGATATATGTAAGTAAAAGCGGCAAGTGCCGCCCGCTCAGCGCTAGTGGTGACGCAGCCTATGGCGTCAACCCACATGGGATGGAAGAGGCTGTATCTCCATCTCTGACCACTGGAGGGCACAAGAGCATCACACACAGCATGTTATTCTGTACAGGCAGTCCTTGGTTATGCAACGGAATTCGTTCTCAAAGTAGCGTTGGATAGTGAAACTGTTGTAAAGTGAGTCCCATGTTAATCAGTGGCGGTGAGCATTGGATAATGCATTCAGGCGTCAAATAACGAATTCCGTTGGCGAAAAATGGCCTATAGGGTTGAGTTGGCTATGCCATTCGTTGTAAAGTGAAACGTTGGATAGCGAGGACTACCTGTAGAAGCCTGAGTAGGGCTGCAGATTTATCATGCAGCCTTCCTCTGGGCTTCTGGGCTCAAGCCTTGGATTGAATCTTTGGCCATATGACAGTATGTTGAGTATTTTTTTGTTTATTTTTTGCAGGGTGGGTAAAAAAAATTAAATGGTATTTTAAAATTAGCCTAATTGTGTCATCACACAAATAAGCCTCAAACACTTACATTCTAAGAAAAATAATTATTTTAGACAGCCCCTAATTTATTCTAATCACATAAAGAGACTTATTGATGTCAAATCACATTTTAAATATGTCTGTAATTGAAGTTTCCAAGAAATGCTTCTGATCTTGGCTAGATCCACAAAGCTCAGTTAAATCGGCGTACATAGCAGGATGTTATGTTCCCTGAGGTTCTGAGTATCTTCAAAGCTAATTACATGCAAACGCAATGGCCAGTCCTCTTATAATTATAACAGGGATCACGTTATTGCAGCATAATGTTGTGTTATCTTCCAATAACGTGATGTTACGCACGTCTTGGCGTTACTCTAATCCAGACCCTGAAATGGGTCTTTAGCTCAAGTTGAGGAGAGGGTAATAGCACTGTCTGTGAAATTATACCGAATTGTGAAGGTACATCCATCCAGACTCACAGACAGATTTCACATGGCCCAGGACTAGTTATGACCTGGCGCCCCTTTCTCTATTTCCCCCCCCCCCTCTTCCCATGTATTTCTCACCCCTCCGTCTCACCTGTACCCCATCTTCCTCCCTTACTCCCCCCCTACCACCTATCCCGCCTTATCCTCCACTGTTATCAATCCCGCTCCATCATACCCCCCCCCTCCTCACTCATTCCCTTTCCCCTCCCCGGCCACACACACGCACACACTCTTCCTTCCCCCCCCAACAAAATAGATACTAAAAAAAAAAGCACCCTTCCAAATGCAACCCCCACATACAAGAAAAACCCACCTCCAAATACACCCCCCCACCCCCAAATGAAAACAACCCCCAAATGCATACAACCACACCCACACCCAAATAAATACAAACCCCCCAAATAAATACAAACACCCACCCCTGACATACCTACAACTCCCCATCCCCCAAATACATACAACCACACCCACCCCCAAATACATACAACCCCCCCACCCCCAAATAAATACAAACCCCCACCCCTCAAATACATACAACCACCCACCCGCCAAATACATACAAGCCTCCACCCCCATCAATATCAAAAAAAAACCCAACCCCAAACACACACCGACACCAAATATTTATTTATTTATTTTTTTAAAACGCCCCACTAAATAAATAGAAAATACAGACTTGCCTACCTTGGGGATGGTCTTAGGCCCCTGCTGCCCTGGCTCTCAACCGCTTTGCCGGGCTGCCGATCCTTTGCACCCACCGACGTCAGAGAGGCCCGGCTGGCGCCAGTATCAGCAGCAGCTCGGTGTGGGACAGTGTCAGTGAGGGAGGCCCGCAGCTGCTGGAGAACTGGGCCCAGCGGCAACGAGAGAGCCGACAGCTGGGCAAAGAAGTTGGGCCTTCAACATTGGTTGGCCGGACCCCCCTCAGCCACCGGGCCAGAGACACGTGTCCCGGTTCTCCCCCCCCCCCCTGTCGGCGGCCCTGCCTGTAAAAGCCCTATTTCCGTGTCTGGATGTGAGTAATGTCACATTTCTGTATGACTTAACAAATGTAGTGTTCTTTCCCTGCGTTAACCTTAACAGACTTTAGTGGATATGCAATGTTATGATGACGCTTCATTTCTACATCATTTGCTTGTCACTATCACTAACGTACGTAATAGTTAACGCAATCCAAGCAGGCACTTTTTTTAAACATAGACTCGAAGCAGGAAATCTCCGGAGCGGAACCCCATTAACTTCAGTTATGGGGACAGCCTGTTTCCAGAGATGAACACCCATGTAGGGGGTGCCGGTAGCCGTTTGGCTTGCAGGGTGCACATAATGGCTGCACTTCATAGCGCCTGCTCCCTGGGGTCCTTGGAGCTGGAATTAATGGGGTTCAGCTACGGAGACCCCATGCTTCAAACCCATGTTAAAAAAAAAAAAAATAATAATACATTTTTTTTTTTTTTTTAAAGTCCACGAATTGCTCCTTTAACGTTATGCGATTACTATTTTCAAGACATACCGATTTAGTCTGAGGCTAACACTTCGTCCACGTAAAGTGACTTGAACAGAGTTTTGTGGGTATTGTATATTCTGTGGGATTTGTGGCTCTGCCTGTATGGATTTTGTCTTTAAAATGATGAAGCAATTGATGAACGACCTATTCATACTAAATGATCTAAAAATAAAAATTATTGGCAAAGTGCTTTTCGTTTTCTGTATGTCCAGTGTATGGAACTTTGGCTTTAGGTAACGTGTAACACTGAAGTCTGTCCCTGGAATTCCTCCCCTGTGTGTGCAGATGCCGGAGCTGAGTGTGCAGCACCTGACAGGGTACAGGGAGCAGCGCCTGGCTCGTCTGATCCTCAGCCACATTACTATGGGCTACGTGTGGCAGGAAGGAGAGCAAGAGGTGGTGAAGGTGAGAATCTGACCTCTTGTTGCCGGGGGCAGGAAACAGAGTATCACTTAGACAGTGGGAGCTAGTCAATGGGGGATTGAGGGGATGGGAAGGTGTAGCAGAGAGACGTGCTGCAGGAGAGGGAGGGGGGTGCGATGCTCTGCAGGTCTCACCCCAGAGATCTGATCTCTCGTCCCTCTCTGCGGTCTCTTCTTCCCTCTTCTTTTCTTGGCTGCTGCAGGGGGCGGAGCCTGAACCTTTCCAGGGGGCGGGGCATCAGCCTTGCCAGGGGGCGGGGCTTCCGCCTTGCCAGGGGGCGGGGCTTCAGCCTCCCAGTATCTCTTCGCCTTCTGCGGGAGGAACACACACTTACATACTGTACATGCATTGCGAGCCGGAAATAAATGTATTATTATTATTTATTTCAGAGATATAGATATATATCTATATAATGGCTTTGCCATTAAGACCAGCCTCGCACTGATGATACCCATCAAGGTTGAAACATGTATGTGAGTAGGTCTAATGGCTTTGCATCTCATCCCAGCCTCTGTTTAAAAGCTGTGCTTAAAACAGCATGCATTGGCTTGAGGATTGGCTTGTGTAATACGAGCTTGAGACAAAAGGTGGCACTGAGTGCTCATTTGCATGTCATTTCCNNGAATGTCATTCCCAGAATCCATTGATGCAGGGGAAGCGCTGTATAGCTGGGGGACAAGGGGGAAAGACAGGGTTGCAGACCGTCTAAGAGAGCAAATGAACATACAGTAATATTACAGTTGCTTAGATATTTATATATATATATATAGATGGCTTATATATATATATATATATATATGATAATATAGATATAGTATATAATATATATATATAATATAGATATAGATATATTAATATATAGTATATAATATATATAATATATACACATCAAATAAAGATATCACTTGTGAGCACATTCACATGTCTTAGGCCGGTCTGCCCCCGCGCCTTTCACCATTATCCCCCCCGCTTGTGCTCACCTGCAGCAGGGATTATGCGGAATGACATGCACCCCGCCTTTCATCCCACCATTGTTCCCCAAGCATGCAGTGTTCCACGGCAGCAAGGATTCTGGGAAATGACACGGAACCCCGCCTTTCACCATTATCTCCCAGCATAAGCGCTTCCACTGCAGCAAGGATTATGGAATGGACATGCAGCTTGACTTAGTCACAGACAGTGCTACCAAGGTGGGCTGCAAGCGGATAGAGGACGGGGGGGGCTTTCATTGAGATTTGGGGAAAAGACGAGTGGATTTATTAGGAGCCCTTATTTTGAGGCAAGGGGCCCGCCTTTCACCATTATCATCACCAGCATACCAGCGCTCACCACTGCGCAGGGATTCTGAGGAAATGACATTGCAGCCCCGCCTTTACCATTATCCCCAAGCATTACAGTCGCTTCCACTGCAGCAAGGGTTCTGGGGAAAGAATGAACCCCGGCCTTTTACCATTATCCCCCAGCATGCAGTGTTCCACTGCCAGCAAGGATTCTGGGAAAGGACATTCACCCCGCCCCTTTCCACCATATCCTCCCAGCAGTGCAGTGATTCCACTGCAGCAAGTGGATTCGTGGGAAATGACAGCAGCCCCGCCTTTACCTATCCCCCACATGCAGGCTTCCACTGCAGCAAGGGATTCTGGGAAATGACACCTGACAGCCCCGCCTAAAGTTAGACCCCCGCATGCAGTGGCACTGCAGCAAGGTTGATTCTGGATAATGACACATGGCACCCACTTTCACCATTATCCCACAACAGAACATGCAGTATATTCCACTGGCAGCAAGGATTTCTGGAAATGACATGCCCATTACTTTACAAATGAGCAGTGCTATTCCGGTGATTCTGGAATGACTCTGATCCACTACTTTGCCTAATCATTGTTAGGCTGCGGCCAGGGTGTAGAGACGCGCGCTCACGCGGCGTGACGTCACGCCTCGCTGGAGCGAGGGAAGTGATTTGGGTTTTTCGCTTCTCACAGCGTATGCGGGCCGCGGTGGGACGTGCCACAGTCCGGGAGGGGGGCATGCCGTACACATCCAACAGATCCATCTGATTGTGTTTGTGCCTCTCACTTTTATTGGCTCTTACCTTATGTGACGCGCACTCGCGCCGAGAGAAGGAGAAACAAAATTCCTACTGTCTCAAGCGTGAAAAAACAGGCTATTAGCATCGCTCGTGACTGTATGATGGGTGGCATTGATCCCCTTTGCAGCATGTACATAAAGCGTCTCCCAGAAATCTCAATCTAGGTGAAACCCCCCTTAAAAAAGGGGGAGGCACCACTGAAATACAAGATAATAAAAAATGGCACAATGCGGGCCCCCAACAGGGATTAGTGGAAGGTAAACTTATTAAAAATACCCACAACACTCGAGGGGACAACCCACACCTCAGCACAGATGTGCAGCTGGACGGCTAAGTATACCCAGAGAAACACCTGATGGTGACTAAACCTAAGCTGCACAGTATACAAATTACAGAACATTTATATAAAAACACATGAAAGCAAAAAAAACAAACATAAACACTATCAACAGCTTGGTATAGGAAACACGCCATAGGTTGGGGCACTGGGCAAGGGGAAAACGGACACTCACACTGAGACAGTAACCGCAGACTCGTCGGTGGCTGCACCGAGTCCGGATCCTCAGCACCGCGGAGATGGATAAAACCGACTTGCTGTCTCCTGGCAGGCTCACCGTCTCAGCTACCACATCAATACACTCGCAGGATGACCTTCGTACCCTATACCGTTTCGTTACCAAGTACTTTCGTCACTGTAACTTCCCTGACGTCTAGTACTTGGTAAGAAAGCGTAGAGGTCACACATGTCTCATCCTGGCGTGTATGTGGTAGCTGAGAGGACCTGCAAGATACAGCGCTGGTTTTTTCCATCTTCCGCGTTGCTGAGATCCGGATCCTGTGCACCACCGCGAGTCTGCTGACTGTCTCGGGTGAGTGGTCCGTTTCCCCTTGCCGAGTGCCCAACCTTATGGCGGTTTCATCTACCAATCTGTTTATAGGTTGTTTTAGTTTGTTTTTTCTTTCATGTGTTTTTTATATAAATGTTACTGTTTTGTTATACGTGACAGCTTAGGGTTTAGTCACCATCAGGTGTCTCACTGGGTAGTACTTAGCAGCTTCCAGCTGGCACAGCTGTTCTGAGGGGGTGGATCCCTCAGAGTTTGTGTTCATTTTTAATAACTTACCTCCACTAATCCCTGGTGCGCATTTGTGCATTTTTATTATCTACCTGTCTCAAGCACAGGCTCCGAGTCCACGGGCGCAACAGCCAACAGCAACTTAGGACGTGTCCATCAGGAACAAGGTATGGAAACGCCCGGGCACGAGCGCGCACGCCCGCCTCTCCACACCTGGCTGGGCCTTATGGAAACACCTCATAAGCTAATGCTCGTGCTCAACGGATGTTTAAGCGGCGCGACGATGCCGGGTATAAGGCGCCGGCGCGCGCTCTCAGGGGGCCCCCACTACTACATCAATTGGCTGTGTGAAAGGGAAGCACCTGCAGATCCAGCAGCTATCAGAGAGGGCGCTTATGCTTCTGGTATGCCCTCCATGCGTGGGTGGTCCTGAATACCTTGTCTGTACCTCTCAATTCCTCCGAGTCAGAAACTCCTGTTCTGTGACGCGGACCTCCCTGCCTCCAGACCACGTGCCTGTCCTGCCCCTACCTGCCTGTTGCCCCTTACTGCCTGTCTGCCCCCTCACCCTGACCTTGTTTCCCTGCCCCTCACCCGCCTGTCTGACCCCTTAGCCTGCCTGTCTGCCCCTACCCTGCCTGTCTGCCCCTCACCACTGCCTGTCGCCCCCTCACACTGCTGTCTAACCGTGCTGTTGCCTTACCCTGTGAGACATCCGTCGCCGTACGTCTGAGACCCTGCCTGTCTGCCCCTTACCCTGCTGCGTGCCCTGCCTGTCTGCCCCTTACCCTGCTGCTGACCCTGCCGCTGCTTAGCCTGACCCCTGTTCTTCCTGCCCCCTTGCCTCTGACCTTACCCTGCTGCGTTGACCCTGCCTGTCTGCCTCACCCTGCCGTGCTGCCCCTTACCCTTGCCTGCCTGACCCCTGCCTGGTCCTGCCCCTTCCCTGCTGCGTGACCCGCCTGTCTGCCCTTCACCCTGCTTGCGTGCTCTCCCCTTACCCCTCTCCTGCCTGTCTGCCCCTTACCTGGCTGCGTGACCCTGTCCTGTGCCCCTTACCCTGCCTGCTGAACCCTGCCTGTCTGCCACCTTACCCTGCCTGATCATGCCCTTACCTGCTGCCTGACCCCTGCCTGTACTGCCCCTTACCTGGCTGCTGACCCTGCCTGTCTGCCCCTACGCCTGCTCGTGCACCCTGCCGGTTCGCCCATCTTACCCTGCCTGGCGTGACCCTGCCTGTCTGCACTCTTACCCCCTGCTACCTGCCTGCTGACCCTTACTCTGGCCTTAGCTGCGTCTGCCCTTACCTGTGCTGACCCTGCCGTGTCTGGCCCTTACCCTGCTGCCCTAGACCCGCCCTGTCTGACCCCTTACCCTGCTGCCTGACCCTGCCTGTCCTCCCCTTCCTGTGACCCTGCTGTTCTGCCCTACCGCCGTGCCGCTGTCGCCCCTTACCCTGCTGCCTACCACGCCCTGTTCTCCACCGTTACCCTTGCTGCCGTAGCTCCTGCCTGTCCTGCCCCTCACCCTGCTGCTGACCCTGCCTGTCTGGCCCTTCACTGCTGCCGTGACCCTGCCTGCTACGCTGCTGCCCCTTCAATACCCTGCTGCCTGACCCTGCCTGTCTGCCCCTACCCTGCCGTACCTGCCATTGCTTCCCGCTGACGTGACCCTGCCTGTTCGCCTCTTCCCTGCTGCGGGAACTGCATGTCTGCACCTTACCCTGTCGCCACCTCGCGTGACCCTGCCTGTCTGCCCTTACCCTGCTCGCCTGACCCTCTGGTCCTGCCCCTTACCCCACCTGTCTGTCCCCTACCTGCTGCGGCCCCTGCCTGTCCTGCCCTTACCCTGCTGCCTGCCCCTCTGGCAGTCGCCCTTACCTGGCTGCCCGTTGCCCTGCCTGTCTGCACCCTTACCCTGGCCTGCCGTGACCCTGCCTGTCTGCCCTTACCCGGCGCGTGACCTGCCCTGTCTGCCCCTTACCGCTGCGTGAACCTGACCCTCGCTCGCCCCTTACAACCTGCTGCGTTGAACCCTGCTGTTGCCCCTTCTTACCCTGCTGACTGACTGCCTGTCTGCCTCTTCCCATGCCGCGTGAACCCTGTGTCTGCCCCTTACCCTGCTTGCGTGACCGCTGTCTGTCTGCTACCTCTCGGACTGACTCGCACCTTCCGCTGCGTGACCCTGCCTGCTCATGCCTCTTGAACCCCTGCCGCGTCTGCCTCTGTAATGCCGCACTGCCTGTTGCCCCCTACCCTGCTGCGTGACCCTCCTGTCCTGCCCTAGCCCCCTTAATCTGGCCCCTGCTGCCTGACCATGCATCTGCCCCTTACCCTGCCTGGCCTGCCCCTTACCCTGCTGCGTCCATGCCTGTCTGACCTCTTACCACTGATCGTGACCCTGCCTTCTGCCCCTAACCCTGCGCGGACCACGCCATGTCCTGCCCTTACCCTGCTGCCTGACCATGCCTGTCTGGCATCGCTTACCATGCCTGTCTGCCCTGTACCCTGCTGCGTGACCTGCCTGCTGCCTCTTACCTCGAGCTGTGACCCTGCTGTCTGCCCCGTTACCCCCTGCTGCGTTGACCCTGCCTGTCTGCCCCTTACTGCCTGAGCGTGACCCGGCCTGTCTGTCTTCCCTCGGTGACCTGCCTGCGCCCTACCCTGACTGCGTGCCATTAACCGTCGTGACTACTTCTGCCCCTTACCTGCTGCCTGACCCTGCCTGTCGTGTCCCCTTACCCACCTGGACCCCTTAGCCTGCCTGTCTGGCCCCTTACCCTGCTGCTGACCCGGCCTTCTGCCACGCTTACCCTGCTGAGCTGAACCCTGTCCTGTCTGCCCCTTACCCCGCTGCGTGAACCTGCCTGTCTGCCCCCTTACCTACCCTTGCGTGACCCTGCTTTTGCCCTTACGCTGCGCGTACCCTGCTCCTGTCTGCCTCTTACCCTGGTCTCGCCTGACCCTGCCTGTCTGCCCCTTACCCTGCTGGCGTGACCCTGCCTGTCTGCCTCTTACCCTGCTGCGTATACCTGCTGTCTGCCCTTACCCTGCGCGTGGACCCTGCTGTTTCTGCCACTTACCCCTGCTGTCCTGACCCTGCCTGTCTGCTACTTACCCTGCCTGTATGCCCATCACGCACTGCCTGGCGTGACCCTGCCTGTCTGCCCCTTACCCTGCTGCGTGACCCTGCCTGCTTCGCCCTTACCGTGCTTGCCGGACCATGCCTGTCTGCCCCTACTCACTGCCATGTCTGCCCTCTTACCCTGTGCGTGGACCCTGCCCTGTCTGCCTCTTAACCCTGCTGCGTGACACGCTGCCTGTCCTGTCCCCTTACCCTGCTGCGGGACCTCTGCCTGTCTGCCCCTTACCCTTCTGCGTGACCCGAGTGTCTGCCCCTTCCCTCCTGCGTGACCCTGCGCTCTGCCCCTTACCCTGATGCGTGATCCTGCCGTTGCCCCTTACCCTGCGTGCGGCACCCTGCTGTACTGCCCCTTACCCTGCTGCGTGACCCGGCATGTTGCACCTTTAACCCTGATGCCTGACCCTGCCTCTTACCCTGCTGCGTGCCCTGCTGGCTGACCATTTAACCCTGATGCTGACCCTGCCTGTCTGCCTAACCTGCTGCGTGACCCGGCTGTCTGCCCCTTACCCTGCTGCGGACCCTTGCCTGTCTGCCCCTTACACTGCTGAGTGACCCTGCCTGTCTGCCCACCTTACCATGCTGCGTGACCTGCGTCTGCCACCTACCCTGCTGCGTGACCCTGCCTGTCGCCCCTGACCTGATGGTTGACCCGCCTGTTGCACCTACCCTGTGCGTGACCCTGCCTGTCTGACCCTTACCCGCTGCCTGACCCTGCCGCTCTGGCCCTTAACCCTGCTGCGTGACCCTGCCTGTTCTGTCCCCTACCTGCTGCGGGGACCCTGCCCTGTGCAGGCCTCTCCCCCCTGCGGCCTGACCCTGCTGTCTGCCCCTACCATGCTTGCCTGCCTGCCTGTATGCCCCTTACAGCTGAGGGACCCTGCCTGTCGGCCCCTTACATGCTGCCTGACCCTGGACTGTCTGACCATTACCCATGCTGCCTGACCCTGCCTGGCTGACCCATTACCTGCTGCGTGACCCTGCCTGTCTGCCCTTACCCTGCGGCGTGACACTGCCTGTCTGACCTCTACCCTGCGCGCTGACCCTGCCTGTCTAACTATACCCTGCTGCGTGACACGGCTGTCTGCCCCTTAACCTGCTGCCGGACATGCCTGTCTGACCCTACACTGGCTGGACGTGACCCTGCCTGTCTGCCCCTTCCCTGCCTGCCGTGACCCTGCATGTCTGCCCCTTACACTGCTGCGTGAACCGCCGCGCTGCCCCTTACCCGCTGGAGTGACCATGACCGTCTTGCCCCTTACCCTGACTGCGTGACCCTGCCGTCGCCCTACCTGCTGCGTGGACCCTGCCGTTTTCCCCTTACCCTGCGGCGTTGACCTATCCGTTTGCCTTACCTGCTGCGTGACCCTGCCTGTCTGCCCCTTACCTGCTGCCGCACCCTGCCTGTCTGCTCCTTACCCTGCTGGAGTGACCCTCGCCTGTCTGCCTCTTACCCTGCTGCAGTGACCTGCCTGTCTCGACCCTTACCTGCTGGGGGCGTGACCCTGCCGTCTGCCTCTTACCCTGCTGCGTGACCCTGCCGGTCTGACCCCTTACACTCGCGCGTGACCCTGCCGTCTGCTCTTACCCTGGACTGTTCTTTTTTTTTTTTGCCCCTGACCCTGCGACTGCGTCCTGCCTGTCTGCCCTTACCCTGCTGCGTGACCGTGCCTGTCTGCCCCTTACCCTGCTGCCTGACCCTGCCTGGACTTGTGATTCTCTCCTGCATGACCCTGGCTTTGGCTTACGCGATCCTGCACGTCCCTGGCTTTACAATGACCCTGCTCTATCCTGCACTGACCATGGCTTTACGACCGACCCTGCTCTCTCCTGCACTGACCCTTGCTTTCGATGACCCGCCCTCTCCTGCCTGACACTGGCTTGCTTTACAACGGGACCCTGCTCTCTCCTGCACTGGACCCTGGCTTTGGCTTACGCGCCCCTGCCCTCTCCTGCATGACCCTGGCTTGGCTTAGACGACCCCTGCCCTCTCCATGCACTGACCCGGCTTTGGCTTTACGACGACTTCTACTCTCTCCAATCCTGACCCCGGCTACGTTACCCACCAACGATCCACTACTCTCCGCCTCCTAGACCAGGCAAAGTAACACGTTTACGCTGTCCTCTGACCCTCGTGGTGGTGGTCGGCGTTTCTGTACCAATCCCTTTACATCAGCCCGCGGTTGCGATCATTTGTGGTGAGCTACGTGTACCACTGGGGTGTAGGTGAGGCTATAGACCGGGGCGTGTACGTGAGGGGGAGGATATAGACACGGGGGCTGTAGGTGAGGCTTATAGTATGTGGGTGTAGGTGAGGAGGCATAGACCGGGGCTGTGGGAGTTCTGGGTCTGCAGTGAGGATATAGACCGGGGCTGCATGTGAGGCTATAGACCGGCGGCTGCGGGGGAGGCTTATAACGGGGCGCTGCAGGGGAGGCTATAGACGGGGCTGAACAGGGGAGGCTATGACCGGGCCTGGAGGGGAGGCTATAGAACGGGGGATGCAGGGGAGGCTTAGCGGGGCTGCAGGGGAGGGGTATAGAAAGGGGCTTGTTAGAGGGGAGGCATAGACGGGCTGTTGGTGAGGCGAGTAGACGGGCTGCAGGGGAGGCTATAGACGGGGCTGTAGGTGAAGATATAGACCGGGGTGCAGGTGAGGCTACAGGACCCGGGGCTGCAGGGGAGGCTATAGGACAGGGGGCGCAGGGGAAGCTATAGACCGGGATGCAGGGGAGGCTCTATAGACCAGTAGCCAAATACATTACACAGATCTTTATATACTCTATAGTTGCACTATAGTATCTAGTTTAACGGCCCGTTACTACACTGGATTCGCGCCGTGTTATATACAGGTATAGTAACCCCAGTGTGTCTCACCCTCTTATGTTCTCCAGGCGGCCGCATGCTGGATCTGCAGTCTGTTCGGCGGAAAGCTGGGACCAATAAGTAAAAACAAAATCCAGCTTGAACGCAGTGTCCTGTGAACAATAAAGAGAGCTCGCTGCAGCGAGGAGGACATCTTTGGCTGTGCGGCAGTGTGGGCTCTAGGGCCGTTGGGTGGCGGCGGCCATGCTTGTTAGGGGCAGCTGGGGTTTTAACCAGTATCAAGTGAAGGTGCCTTCCCGGCTCCAGGTTCTCTACCAAAGCAAGCAGCCTGACATGCAAATGAGCAGTGTCACCTTTTGCCTGAAATCCATTTTTAGGCTGCGGCCAGGGTGTAGAGACGCGCGCTCACGCGGCGTGACGTCACGCTCTGCCTGAGCAGGAGTGATTGGGTGTCCTGCTCACAGCGTGCGCGCGGGGGCGTGCCACAGCCGGGAGGGGGGCATGACGTCACATCCACAGATCCATCTGATTGGTGTTTGTGACCTCTGCACTTTTATTGGCTCTTACCTTCATGTGACGCGCCATCGCGCCGGAGAAACAAATTCTACTGTCTCAAAGGTAGAAAAAACAGGCTATTCAGCGCTCGTGCTGTATGATGGTGTGGATGATCCCTTTGCAGCATGTACATAAAGCGTCTCCCCAGAAACTCTCAAATCTAGGTGAACCCCCCTTAAAAAGGGGGGAGGGCACCCTGAAATTGCCACTTCAGAACAGCTGTGCCAGCTGGAAGGCTAAGTACTACCCAGGAGACACCTGTGGTGACTAAACCCTTAAGCTGCACGTATAAAAAAACAGTAACATTATATAAAAACACATGAAAGAACAAAAAACAAACATGAAAAAACTATAAACAGATTGGTAATATGAAACCGCCATAAGGTTGGGCACTGCAAGGGGAAACGGACCACTCACCACGAGACAGTCAGCAGACTCGCGGTGGTGCACAGGATCCGGATCTCAGCACGCGGAAGATGGTAAACAAACCGCGCTGTATCTTGCAGGTCCGTCTCAGGCTACCAGCATACACTCGCCAGGATGAACATGTGTGCCTCTAGCGTTTCTTACCAAGTCCTGCGTCAGGAAGTACAAGTGACGAAAAGTTTACTTGTGTACGAAACGGATAGAGGGTACGGAAGGTCACATGCGAGTGTATTGATGGGTAAGCTGAGACGGGAGGCCTGCCAGGATACAGCAGCGGTTTTATCCATCTCGCGGTGCTGAGGATCCGGACTGTGACAGCCACCGAGGAGTCTGCGGACTGTCTCAGGTGAGTGTCCGTTTCCCCTTGCCCAGTGCCCCAACCTTATGGCGGTGGGTTTCTATACCAAGCTGTTGATAGGTGTTTATGTTTTGTTTGTTTTTCTTTCATGTGTTTTTATATAAATGTTTCTGTAGTGTATACTGTGCAGCTTAGGGTTTAGTCACCATCAGGTGTTATCCTTGGGTAGTACTTAGCGTCCAGCTGCACAGCTGTGCTGAGGTGTGGGTTGCTCCTCGAGTGGTGGGGTATTTTTAATAAGTTACCTTCCACTAATCCCTGGGCGCATTGTGCCTTTTTATTATCTTGTATTTCAGGGTGCCATCCCCCCTTTTTAAGGGGGGGTTTCACCTAGAGTTAGAGTTCTGGGAGACGCTTTATGTACATGCTGCAAAGGGGATCAATCCACACCATCATACAGCACGAGCGATGAATAGCCTGTTTTTTCACGTTTGAGACAGTAGGAATTTGTTTTCTCCGGCGCGAGGCGCGTAACATAAGGTAAAGGAGCCAATAAAGTGATAGGTCACAAAACACCAAATCAGATGGATTCTGTGGACGTGACGGCATGCCCCACTCCCGGATGTGGGCACGGCCCCCGCGGCGCAACGCTGTGAGAAGGACACCAAATCACTCCTGCTAGCGAGGCGTGACGTCACGCAGCAGTGAGCGCGCGTCTTACACCCTGGCCGCAGCCTAAAAATGGATTCAGGCAAAAGTAAAGGTGGACATGCCATGCAGTCATTCCCAGAATCACTCGGAAGTGGAAGCACTGTCTCATTGCTGGGTGAAATGTGAAAAGGTGGGGTGCATGTCATTTCCAGAAAATCCCTTGCTGCCAGTGGAAGTAGTACTGCATGGTGGGGGAGATAATGGTGAAAGCGGGGCGGCCATGTCATTACCAGAATCAATTGCTGCAGTGGAAGCCACTGCATGGCGGGGTTGAAATGGTTAAAGGCGGGGCTGCAGGGTCATTTCCCAGAATCCCTTGCGCCAGTGGAAGCCTGCATGTGGGGGATAATGGTAAAGGCGGGGCTGCATGTCATTTCCCACGAATCCTATTGCTGCAGTGGAAGCACTGCACATGTGGGAGGATATGGTTGGAAAGGCGGGGTGAATGTCATTTCCCAGAATCCTTGCTGCAGTGGAAGCACTGCAGCTGGGGGATAATGGTAAAAGGGGGGTGCAGTTCATTTCCCCGAATCCCTTGCTGCAGTGGAAGCGCTGTATGCTGGGTGCTAATGGGTGAAAGGCGGGGCGCATGTCATTTCCAGAATCCCTGCGCAGTGGGAGCACTTGTATGCTGGTGATATAATGGTGAAAGGCGGGCCGCCACCTTGCCTCACCAAAATCCTAAGACCGGCCTCTGCTAATACAACTCCAACTCGTCGTCCTCTTGTCCCCCCAAAAATCCCTCCCTAATCTGAATAACCGTCCCCCCCCCGTCCCTACTTCACTTCCCTTTCCATTCAGCTTCCCACCCCCTCCCTCTCTTTTCGACTGTCTTACCTGCTTCAGTGCATGTCCATCCCAGAATCCTTGCTGCAGTGGAAGCGCTGTATGCTGGGAGGATAATGGTGACAAGGCTGGGGTCTGTCATTTCCAGAATCCTTGCTGCCGGGGAAGCACTGCATGCTTGGGGGAGGTAGCAATGGTGGGTTTGGATGGAAAGGCGGGGGCATGTCATTTCCCAGAATCCCTGCTGCAGTGGAAGCACGGAAGGCGGGGGGGATAATGGTGAAAGTGCGGGGGGCAGACCGGGCGAAGACAGGGTGAAGGTGGCACAGAGTGAGATGGGGAGGGGAGGTGGAGAGAGAGAGAGAAGAGAGAGAGAGAGAGAGAGAGAGGGAGAGAGAGAGAGAGAGAGAGAGAGAGAGAGAGAGAGAGAGAGATAGAGAGATATATATATATATTATATAGCTCTATATATATATATATATCTAATAGCAACTGTAAATATTTACTGTATGTTCTTTGCATCTACTTAACAGGTCTGCACCATCTTCCCCATTGTCACCCAGCACAGCGCTTCCACTGCAGCAAGGGATTCTGGGAAGGACATGCAAAAATGAGCACTCAGTGGCCACCTTTTGTCTCAAGCTAGTATTCCACAAGCCATCCTCAAGCCAATGCAATGCTTGTTTAAGCACAGCTTTTAAACAGAGGCTGGGAGGAGATGCAAAGCCATAGACACTCACATACATGTTTCAACATTGATGGGAGTTCATCAGTGCGAGGCTGGTCGTAATGGGCAAAGCCATTATATAGATATATATCTATATTCTGAAATCAAATAATATAATACATTTATTTACTGGCCTCGCAATGCAGTTAACAGATTGTAAGTGTATGATTGTGCTCCCCCGCAGAGGCGAAGAGATACTGGGAGGGCTGAAGCCCCGCCCCCTGGCAAGGCGGAAGCCCCGCACCCCATGGCAAGGCGAAGCCCCGACCCCTGGCAAGGCGGAAAGCCCCGCCCCCTGGCAAGGGCTGATGCCCCGCCCTGAAAGGTTCAGGCTCCAGCCCCCTGCAGCACCAAGAAAAAGAAGAGGAAGGAAGAGGACGCAGAGAGGGACGAGAGACCATCAAGATTCTGGGGGAGAACTGCAGAGCATCGCAACCCACTCCTCTCCTGCAGACGTCTCTCTGCGCCCCTTCCCATTCCCCTGAGAGCTCTTCTCTGACCCCCAACATCTCCTCTCTATGACCACACCCATCTACCTCTACTCTGACCCCCCCATATCCTCTCTCTCTGGACCCCCCATCTGAGGTGGGGTTGGATCCCCTCAGAGTTTGTGTGTATTTTTAATAAGTTACCTTCCACTAATCCCTGGTGCGCATTTGTGCATTTTTTATTATCTACTGTCTCAAGCACAGCTCCGGTCCAAGGGCGCACACGCAACAGCACTTAGGACGTGTCCATCAGGAACAAGGTATGGAAACGCGCCGGGCACGAGCGCGCACGCCCGCTTCTCCACACCCTGGCTGCGGCCTTACAGGGAACCCTCATAAGCTAATGCTCGCTGCTCACACGGCTTTTAAGCGGGCGCGACGATGCGCGGGTTAGGCGCGGCGCGCGCTCTCTAGGGGCCCCACCTCTACATCAATTGGCTGTGTGATAGGACGCACCTGCAAGATCCAGCAGCCTATCAGAGAGGGCGCTTCTGCTTCCTGGATGCCTCCCATTGGTGGGTGGTCCTTTAAATACCTTGTCTGACCTCTCATTCCTCGCCGAGCAGAACTCCTGTTTGTGACGCGGAACCTCCCTGCCTCCAGTACCCTGCCTGTCTGCCCCTTACCCTGCCTGTCTGCCCCTTACCCTGCCTGTCTGCCCCTCACCCTGCCTGTCTGCCCCTCACCCTGCCTGTCTGCCCCTCACCCTGCCTGCGCCCCGTCTATACCTCACCCTGCGCCCCGGTCTATATCCTCCCCTGAGCCCCGGTCCTATAGCCTCACATGCAGCCCCGGTCTATAGCCTCACCTGCAGCCCCAGACTCACCACAGCCCCGGTCTAGCCTCCTCACCTACACCCCAGTACTATAGCCTCACTACGCCCCCTGTCTATACCTCCCTACACTAACGCCCCGTCAAGCCTCACCTACAGCCCCAGTGTAACACGTAGCTCACCACAAATGAGGCGCAACCGCGGGGCTGAGGTAGGGATTGGTACAGAACGCCGACCACAACCACGAGGGTCAGAGGACAGCGTAAACGTGGTACTTGCCGGGTCTAGGAGCGGAGAGTAGTGGATCGTTGGGGTACGTAGCCGGGGTCAGGATTGGAGAGAGTAGAGTCGTCGTAAAGCCAAAGCCAGGGTCAGTGCAGGAGAGGGCAGGGTCGTCGTAAAGCCAAAGCCAGGGTCAGTGCAGGAGAGAGCAGGGTCGTCGTAAAGCCAGGGTCAGTGCAGGAGAGAGCAGGGTCGTTTTAAAGCCAAGCCGGGTCGTCAGTGCAGGAGATGGCAGGGTCGGTCGTAAAGCCATGGTCAGTGCGGAGAAGCAGGTCTCGTAAGCCAGGTCATCAGGAGAGAGCAGGGTCATTGTAAAGCCAGGGACAGTGCAGGATCGTCGTAGCCAAAGCCAGGGTCAGTGCAGGAGAGAATCACAAAGTCCAAGGCAGGGTCAGGCAGCAGGTAAGGGGCAGACAGGCACGGTCACGCAGCAGGGTAGGGGCAGACAGGCAGACGCGGCAGCAGGGTACAGGGGCAGACATGCAGGTAAGAGGGCAGACGGCAGGGTCACGCAGCAGGGTAAGGGGCAGACCGGCAGGGTCACGCAGCAGGTAAGAGGCGACAGGCAGGGTCCCGCAGCACAGAGTAGGGGTCGAGACAGGCAGGGTCACTCAGCAGGGTAAGAGGCAGACAGGCAGGGTCACTCAGCAGGGTAAGGAGCAGACAGGCAGGGTCAGGCAGCAGGTAAGGGGCAGACAGGCAGGGTCACGCAGCAGGTAAGGGCAGACAAGGCATGGTCACGCAGCAGGGTAAGGGGCAAACGGCAGGGTCCACGCGACAGGGTAAGGGTCACAGACGGGCAGGGTCACGCAGTCAGGGTATGGGGCAGACGGCATGGTCACGCAGCAGCGCGTACAGGGGGTCAGACGGCAGGGTCACGCAGCAGGGTAGAGGGGCAGACAGGCAGGGTCACTCAGCAGGCAGTAAGGGGCAGACGGCAGTGTCACGCAGCAGGGCAATGGGCCAGACAGGCAGACGGTCAGCCGCAGGTGTAAGGGCAGACAGGCAGGGTCACGCGCAGGGGTCAGCCAGGTAGGTCAGGCAGCTGGGTCAGGTCAGACGCGGTAGCAGCTAAGAGGGCCGAGGAGGGCCCAGTGTAAGGCAAAGGCGGCCAGTGGGGCACAGCATCAGGCCGAGGGGGAGGGTCACGGGCAGGTCCCAGCAGGAGGCAGAACAGGCGTCACGCAGCAGGGTTAAGGGGCGCAGAGCGCAGGGTCAGGCAGCTGGTAAGGGCAACAGGCAGGGTCCGCCAGGAGGGCCGGCGTAACATCGGTCGGGGCGACAGCAGGGTCCACGCAGCAGGGTACGGGCAGACAGGTCACGGATGGTAGTGGGCAGCAGGCAGGTAGGCCACAGGTAGGGTGGCATCAGGGAAGCGACGCGTCACGCACAGGGTAAGGGGCAGAACAGGCAGGGCACGCAGCAGGTAGGGCAGACGGCAGGGTCAGGCACAGGGTTAAGGATGGTCAGACGAGCAGGGTCACGCAGCAGGGTAAGGGCAAGGGTAGCATCGGTTACACAGCCGGGTCACGCAGCAGGGTAAGGGGCAGTACGCAGGTGCCGCAGCGCAGGGTAAGGTGCAGACAAATCACGGCAGGGTCACGCACAGGGTAAGGGGCAGACGGCAGGTTCACCAGGAGGTAAGGGGCACCGCAGGGTCACGCTCAGGTAAGGGGCAGACTGCGCAGGTCCGCGCAGGCAGGTAAGGGGCAGACAGGCAGGGTCACGCCAGCAGGTAAGGGGCATGACAGGCAGGTCCCCACGCAGCAGGGTAAGGTGGCAGGCATGCAGGGTAGGGGCATGACAGCTGGTTCCGCAGCAGGGTAAGGGCAGAACAGGCAGGGTCCACGCAGCGGTAAGGGCAGACAGCAGGGTCACGCAGGCAGGTAAGGGGCATACAGGCAGGGTCAAGGGTAGGGCAGACAGGCCAGGGTTCACGCAGCAGGGTAAGGGCAGAACAGGCAGGGTCCACCGCAGGTGTAAATGGTCGACAGCAGGTTCACGCAGCGGTAAGAGGCAGACGGAGGGTCACGGAGGGTTCAGCACAGGCAGGGTAGCGCAGGGCTAAGCAGACAAGGGTCGCGCGTAGGTGCTCAGCAGGGTCATGCCGGTAAGGCAGACACCATGCACGCCCCCACCCCCCAAGCAGGTAAGGGGCAGACAGGCAGGGTCACGCAGCAGGGTAAGGGCAGACAGGCAGGGTCACGCACAGGTAAGGCAGACGGCAGGTAAGAGGGCAGACAGCAGGGCAGGCAGCAGGGTAGGGCAGACAGCCAGGCAGCGCAGGTAAGGGGCAGACAGGCAATGCACTGCAATGGGGGGGGTCGGGGCAGGGGTAAGAGGGCAGACAGCAGGTCACGCAGCAGGGTAAGGGCAGACAGGCAGGGTCAAGCCAGCAGGGTAAGAGCAGACAGGCAGGGTCAGCCAGCAGGGTAAGGGGCAGACACGCAGGTCAGGCACAGCATGGTAAGGTGCAGACAGGCAGGTCACGCAGCAGGGTAAGGGGCAGACAGGCAGGGTCACGCAGGGTACAGCCAGGGTAAGGGGCAGACAGCACAGGCAGGCTATCAGGCAGCAGGGTAGGGCAAGCAGGCAGCTAAGGGGCAGCAGGGTAAGGGGGCAGACAGGCAGGGTCAGGCAGCAGGTAGGGGCAGACAGCATGGTCCGCCCGCAGGGTAGGGGCAGACAGGCATGTCCACGCCGGAGGGGTAAGGGCAGACAGGCGGTCCGCAGCAGGTAAGGGGACAGACAGGCAGGGTCCACGCAGCAGGGTAAGGGGCAGACAGGCAGGTCCACGCAGCAGGGTAAAGGCAGACAGGCGGGGTTCACGCAGCAGGGTAAGGGGCAGACAGGCAGGGTAAAGGGGAGCAGGACAGGCATGGTCAGGCAGCAGGGTAAGGGGCAGACAGGCAGGGTCACGCAGCAGGGTTAGGGGCAGACAGCGGGTCACGCGCAGGTAAGAGGCAGAACAGGCAGGCAGCACAGGTAGGGTCAGACAGGCAGGGTAAGGAGGGCAACACATGGTCAGGCACAGGGTAAGGGGCACAGGCAGTCCCCGCAGGGTAAGGGCAGACAGGCAGGGTCACGCACGTAATGGGCAGACAGGCAGGGTAAGAGCCAGGCAGGGTCAGGCACAGGTATGGGCAAGACGCAGGGGTCAGAGGATGACAGGCAGGGTCACGCAGCAGGGTAAGGGCAGACAGCAGGTCACGCAGCCAGGGTAGGGCAGACAGGCAGGTCAGGCAGCAGGGTAAGAGGCAGACAGACAGGGTCAGGCAGCAGGTAGGGCAGACAGGCAGGGTCACGCAGCAGGTAGGGGCAGAACAGTCGGTCACGAGCCGGTAAGGGGCAGACAGGCAGGGTCCGCAGCAGGGTAAGGGGCAGGACAGGCAGGGTACAGGGCAGCAGGGTAAGGGGCAGACAGCAGGCGGGGCAGCAGGGTAAGAGGGGCAGACAGGCAGGGTCAGGCAGCAGGGTAGGGGCAACAGGCAGGTCACGCAGGGTAAGGGGCAGGAGTCAGCAGGCGTAAGAGGCAGACAGGCAGGGTCACGCAGCAGGGTACGAGGAGGGAGGCAGACAGGCAGGGTCACGCAGCAGGGTAAGGGGCAGACAGGCAGGGTCACGCAGCAGGGTAAGGGGCAGACAGGCAGGGTCAGGCAGCAGGTAAAGGGCAGACAGCGGGTAAGGACAGGCAGGGCAGCTCGGTAAGGCAGACGCAGGGTCAGGCAGCAGGGTAAGGGCAGACAGGCAGGGTCACGCAGCAGGGTAAGGGGCAGACAGGCAGGCAGGGCACAGGGTAAGGGGCAGACAGGCAGGGTGTCAGGGTAAGGGGCAGACGGCGGTACGGCAGGTAAAGGGGCAGACAGGCTTAGGGCAGACAGACGGGCAGGTCAGGCAGCAGGGTAAGGGGCAGACAGGCAGGGCCTAAGGGGCAGCAGGGTAAGGCGCAGACAGGCAGGGTCAGGCAGCAGGGTAAGGGGCAGACAGGCAGGGTCACGCAGCAGGGTAAGAGGCCAGCAGGGGTCACTCAGCAGGGTAAGGGGCAGACAGGCACGGGTCATGCAGCAGGGTAAGGGCAGACAGGCAGGGTCAGGCAGCAGGTAAGGGGCAGACCAGGCGGGTGAGAGAGGCAAGGCGGGTCCGGCAGCAGAGGGCATACAGGAGGGTAGCATGGCGGTCAGACAGGCAAGCAGGGTTAAGGGGCAGACAGCAGGGTAAGGCAGCCAACGCAGGGTAAGGGCAGACAGGCAGGGTCACGCAGCAGGGTAAGGGGCAGACAGGCAGGGTCAGGCAGCAGGGTAAGGGGCAGCAGCGGTAGAGGCAGACAGGCAGGGTCACGCAGCAGGAGGGTCAGAAGGCAGGGTAAGGGGCGACAGAAGGCAGGGTCAGGCAGCAGGGTAAGGGCAGACAGGCAGGGTCACGCAGCAGGGTAAGGGGCAGACAGGCAGGGTCACGCAGCAGGGTAAGGGGCAGACAGGCAGGGTCACGCAGCAGGGTAAGGGGCAGACAGGCACGGTTAGACAGGCGTGGTGAGGGGCAGACAGTCAGTGGTGAGGGGCAGACAGGCAGGGTGAGGTGTGCAGACAGCAGGCTAAAGTAGGGGCAGACAAAGGCAGGGTGAGGGGCAGGGAAACGCATGAGGCAGGTGAGGGGCAGGAACAGGCAGGGTAAGGGGCGACAGGCACGGGTAGGGGGCAGGACAGGCACGGTACTGAGGCAGGGAGGTTCCGCGTCACAACAGGAGTTTCTGACTCGGAGGAATTTTGAGAGGTACATACAAGGTATTAAAGGATCGGCGAGCGATCAGAACACCACAATGGGAGTGCATACCCAGGAAGCGACTAAGCGCCCTCTCTGATAGCTTGCGTGGATCTTGCAGGTGCGTCCTATCACACACCAATTGATGTAGAGGTGGGTGGCCCCCTAGAGGCGGCGCGCCGCGCCTAACCCGCGCATCGTCGCTCCGCTTAAAAAGCCGTCGTGAGCAGCGAGCATTAGCTTATGAGTCATTCCCGTAAGGCCGCAGCCAGGGTGTGGAGAAGCGGGCGTGCCGCGCTCGTGCCGCGCGTTTCCATACCGTTGTTCCTGATGGACACGTCCTAAGTGCTGTGCGTGTGCGCCCTGGACCGGTAGCTGGCTGGACAGTAGATAATAAAAATTCACAACATGCGCACCAGGATTAGTGGAAGGTAATATTAAAATACACACAAACTCTGAGGGGATCCACGCCCACTTCAGAACAGCTGTGGCCAGCTGGACGGCTAAGTACTACCCAGGAGTCACACCTGTGGTGACTAAACCCTTAAGCTGCACCGTATAAAACATACAGTAACATTTTATATAAAAACCATGAAAGAGAAAAAAACAAACATGACAAAACTATAACAGATTGGTATAGAAACCGCCATAAGGTTGGGCACTGGCAAGGGGGAACGGACACTCACCACTGAGACAGTCAGCAGACTCGCGGTGGCTGCACAGGATCCGGATCTCAGCACGCGGAGATGGAACATAACCGCGCTGTTCCCTCTGCAGGTCCGTCTCAGGCTACCATCATACACTCGCAGGTGACCTGTGTGACCTCTAGCCGTTTCTTACCAAGTACTCGTCAGGAAGTACAGTGACGAAAGTTACTTGGTACGAAACGCGATGAGGTCACGAAGGTCTCATGCGAGTGTATTGATGCTGGTAAGCTGAGACGGAGCCTGCAGGAGACAGCAGCGGTTTTATCCATCTCCGCGGTGCTGAGATCCGGACCTTGACTAGGCCCCGAGGAGTCTGCGTGACTGTCTCAGTGTGAGTGTCCGTTTCCACTTGCCAGTGCCCAACCTTATTTTATTTTTGGGTTAGAGGGGTTAGGCGTTTCTATACCAAGCTGTTGATAGGTGTTTTATGTTTTGTTTGTTTTTCTTTCATGTGTTTTTATATAAATGTTTACTGTAGTGTATACTGTGCATCTTGGGTTATCACATCAGGTTTGTCCTGGGTAGTACTTCCGTCCAGCTGCACCTGTGCTGAGGTGGGTGCGTCCCTCGAGTGAGTGGTGTGTATTTTTAATAATTACCTTCCACTAATCCCTGGGCGCATTTGTGCTTTTTTATTATCTTGTATTGTCAGGGTGCCTCCCCCCTTTGTAAGGGGGGGTTCACCTAGAGTTAGAGGTTTTCTGGGGAGACGCTTTACTGTACATGTCTGCAAAGGGTCAATCCACACCATCATACAGCACTAGCGACTGAATACGCCTGGTTTTTTCTACCTTGAGACAGTAGGAATTTGTTTCTCCGGCGCGATGGCGCGTCCATAAAGGTAAAGAGCCAATAAAGATATGGGGTCACAACACCAATCAGATGGATCTGTGGAGTGGACTCAATGCCCCACTCCCGGACTGTGGCACGCCCCCGCGCGCACGCTGTGAGAAGGACACCACCATCACTCCTGTCTAGGCAGGCGTGACGTCACGCGCAGTGAGCGCGCGTCCTTCACCCTGGCGCGCCTAAAATACATGGAATAGGTGATGCCATGCGTCATCCCAGAACGGGTGAAGCACTGCTCATTTGGGTATGTAAAGGTCATGTCATTTCCAAAATCCTTGCTGCCAGTGGAAGACTGCTATGCTGGGGGAGATCATGGTGAAAGCGTGGGTGCATGTCATTCCTGAATCCTTGCGCAGTGGAAGACTGCATGGCTGGGGTTGAATATGGTTAAGGCGTGGCTGCAGGTCATTTCCCACGAATCCCTTGCTGGCAGTGGAAGCCTGCATGTGGGGATAAATGGTAAAGGCGGGGCTGCCCATGTCATTTCCACGAATCCTTTGCTGCAGTGAAGCACTGCAATGTGGGAGGATATGGTTGGAAAGGCGGGGCTGAATGTCATTCCCAGAATCCTTGCTGCAGTGGAAGCACTGCATGCTGGGGGATAATGGTGAAAGGCGGGGTGCAGTGTCATTTCCCAGAATCCCTTGCTGCAGTGGAAGCGCTGTATGCTGGGGCTAATGGGTAAAGGCGGGGCTGCATGTCATTCCAGAATCCCTTGCGCCGTGGAAGCAGCTTGTATGCTGGGTATAATGGTGAAAGGCGGGCGCACTTGCCACCATCCTGACGTCTAATACATAACTCCGTCCCTTCCCAAAATCCCTTATCTGATACTCCCCCGCCCTATTGCACTTCCCTTTCAGTTCCACCCTCTGCTGTCTGTACACTGCGTAAGGCTGCATGTCCATTCCCAGAATCCCTTGACTTGCAGTGAAGCGCTGTATGCTGGGAGGATAATGGTACAAGGGGGTGTCCTGTCATTTCCAGAATCCCTTGCCTGCCGCGTGGAACACTGCATGCTTGGGGGATAATGGTGGGTTGATGAAGGCGGGTGCATGTCATTTCCCAGAATCCCTGCTGTCAGTGGAAGCACTGAAGCGTGGGGGATATGGTGCAAGGCGGGGGTGCAAGACCTGCGAAGACCAGGTGTGAAGTGCGCACAGAGTGAATGGGGAGGGGGTGGAGAGAAGAGAGAGAGAGGGGGAAGAGGAAAGATAGAGTGTAAGATATATAGAGATATATATATAATATATATATATATCTATAACTATATATACTATATATATCTATATAATTATAAATAGTTTAAATCGCACTAACTAATAATGCCTGAAACTATTACTGTATGTTCATTTGCATCTCTTAGACGGCCGTCTGCACCACTGTCTTCCCCATTGTCACCCAGCATCAGCGTTCACACTGCAGCAAGGGATTCTGGGAATGACATGCAAATGAGCACTCAGTGCCACCTTTTGTCTCAAGCTCGTATTCCCACAGCCATTCCTCAAGCATGCAATGCTGTTTTAAGCACAGCTTTTAAACAGAGGCTGGGAGTGAGATGCAAAGCCATTAGACTACTCACTACATGGTTTCAACACTGATGGGTATCATCAGTGCGTCGGCTGGTCGTTAATGGGCAAAGCCATTATATTAGATATATATCTATATCTCTCTGAATAAATAATATAATACATTTATTACGGCTCGCAATGCATGTAACATTGTAAGTGTAGATTGTTCCTCCCGCAGAGGCGAAGAGATACTGGGAGGCTGAAGCCCCGCCCCCTGGCAAGGCGGAAGCCCCGCACCCATGGCAAGGCGAAGCGACCCGAAGCATCCCCGCCCCCTGGCAGGAGCCGCGCGTGATGCCCCGCCCTGAAAGGTTCAGGCTCCGCCCCCTGCAGCTCCAAAAAGAAGAGGAAGGAAGAGGACGCATAGCGGGACGAGAGACCATCAAATTCTCTTGGGGTGAGACTGCAGAGCAATCGCAACCCACTCCCTCTCCTGCAAGACGTCTCTCTCTGCTCCCTTCCCATCTCCCTGAAGCTCTTCTTCTTTTTTTTTTCGACCCCCACCATCCTCCTCTGCTCTGACCACCCCCATCTCCTCTACTCTGACCCCCCATACTCCTCTCTCTCTGGACCCCCCATCCCAGGGTCACGCCAGCAGCGGTAAGGAGGGAGGAGGGTTCAGCAAGAGGGGGTACAGGGGCAGACATGCAGGGTCACGCGAGCAGGGTAAGGGGCAGACAGGCAGGGTCCGCATGCAGGGTAAGGGGCGACAGGCAGGAGTCATCGCAACGGCAGAGCAAGGTAATGGGGCAGAAGCGGCAGGGTCACGCAGCGCAGGTAAGGGGCAGACAGGCAGGGTCACGCAGCAGGGTAAGGGGCAGACGGGCAGGGTCACGCAGCAGGGTAAGGGGCAGACAGGCAGGGTCACGCAGCAGGGTAAGGGGCAGACAGGCAGGGTCACGCAGCAGGGTAAGGGGCAGACAGGCAGGTCGCCAGCAGGTAAGGGCGCAGGCAGGGTGGTCACGGCAGTCACGGTAAGGGGAAGCAGGCAGCCGGTCACGCCAGCAGGGTAAGGGGGCAGACAGGCCAGGGTCACGCCAGCAGGGGTGACATGGGCAACAGGCAGGGTAAGATGGCAGACAGGCAGGGTCACGCAGCAGCAGGGGTAAGGGGCAGACAGGCAGGGTCACGCAGCAGGGTAAGGGGCAGACAGGCAGGGTACGCAGCAGGGTAAGAGGCAGACAGGCAGGGTCACGCAGCAGGGTAAGGGGCAGACAGGCAGGGTCAGGCGTAAGACAGCGGGTAAGCAGGGAGCAGACAGGCAGGGTACGGCAGCAGGGTAAGGGGCAGAAAGGCAGGGTCAGCAGCAGGGTAGGTAAGGGGCAGACAGGCAGGGTTCACGCCAGGTAAGGGGCAGACAGGCAGGGTCAGCGCAGCAGGGTAGGGGCAGACAGGCCGGGTCCGCAGCAGGGTAAGGGGCAGACAGGCAGGTAAGGGGCGCAGGTGGGTAAGGGGCACGACAGGCAGGGTCAGGCAGCAGGGTAAGGGCAGAAGGCCAGGGTCACGCCAGCAGGGTAAGGGGTCAGACAGGCAGGGTCACGCGAGCAGGGTAGAGGGCAGACCGCGGGTCACGCAGCATGGTAAGGGCAGACAGGCAGGGTCCGCAGCAGGGTAAGGGGCAGACAGGCAGGGTCACGCAGCAGGGTAAGGGGCAGACAGGAGGGTCAGCAGCAGGGTACGGGCAGACAGGCATGGTAAGCGGAGCTCAGGACAGGCAGGTCAGGCAGCAGGCAGGGCAGACAGGCAGGGTCACGCAGCAGGGTTAGGGGCAGACAGGCAGGGTCACGCAGCAGGGGGTAAAGGGCAGACAGGCAGGTGACGCAGCAGGGTAAGGGGCAGACAGGCAGGGTAAGGGGCAGACAGGCATGGTCAGGCAGCAGGGTAAGGGGCAGACAGGCAGGGTCACGCAGCAGGGTAAGGGGCAGACAGGCAGGGTCACGCAGCAGGGTAATGGGCAGACAGGCAGGGTAAGAGGCAGACAGGCAGGGTCAGGCAGCAGGGTAAGGGGCAGACAGGCAGGGTCACGCAGCAGGGTAAGGGGCAGACAGGCAGGGTCACGCAGGCAGAGGTAAGAGTGCGACAGGCAGGGTCAGCAGCAGGGTAAGGGGGCAGACAGGCCAGGGTCAGCCAGCAGGGTACAAAGGGCAGGACAGGCGAGGGTGCAGGCCGCAGGGTAAGGGGGCAGACAGAGCAGGGTCACGCACGGGTAAGGGGCAGACAGGCAGGGTCACGCAGCAGGGTAAGGGGCAGACAGGCAGGGTCACGCAGCAGGGTAAGGGGCAGACAGGCAGGGGCACGGCAGCAGGAGGTAAGGGGCAGACAGGGGGGCAGGTAGGGGACAGCAGGTGGGGGGTAAGGGGCAGACAGAAGGGTCAGCAGGCAGGGTAAGGGGCAGACAGGCAGGGTCACGCAGCAGGTAGGGGCGGACAGGGCAGGGTAAGAGTGCAGACAGAGACAGGGTGGTCACGCAGCAGGGGACAGAGGAGGAACAGGCAGGGTCACGCAGCAGGGAAGGGGCAGACATGGCAGGGTCACGCAGCAGGGTAGGGGCAGACAGGCAGGGTCAGGCAGCAGGAGGTAAGGGCAGACAGCGGGTAAGGACAGGCAGGTCAGGCACACAGGGTAAGGGGCAGACAGGCAGGGTCACGCAGCAGGGTAAGGGGCAGACAGGCAGGGTCACGCAGCAGGGTAAGGGGCAGACAGGCAGGCTAAGGGGCAGCAGGGTAAGGGGCAGACAGGCAGGGTCAGGCAGCAGGGTAAGGGGCAGACAGGCAGGGTCACGCAGCAGGTTAAGGGGCAGACAGGGCAGGGTCAGGCAGCAGGGTAAGAGGCAGACAGGCAGGGTCACGCAGCAGGGTAAGGGCAACAGGCAGGCTAGGGCCAGCAGGTAAGGGGGCAGACAGGCAGGGTTCGGCAGAGGGGTAAGGGCAGACAGAGGGTCACGCCAGCAGGGTAAATGGGGCAGACAGGCAGGGTGCACGCAGCAGGGGTAAGGGGCAGACAGGCAGGGTCAGGCAGCCAGGTAAGGGGACAGGGACAGGCGCAGGGTCAGGCAGCAGGGTAAGGGGCAGACAGGCAGGGTAAGAGGCAGACAGGCAGGGTCAGGTCAGAGCAGGGTAAGGAGGCAGACAGGCAGGGTCACGCAAGACAGGGTAAGGGGCAGACAGGCAGGGGTATCAGCAGCAGGGTAAGGGGCAGCAGGCAGGGTCACGGCAGCAGGGGTGAAGGGGCAGACAGGCAGGGTCACGCAGCAGGGTAAGGGGGCAGGACCAGGCAGGGTCAGGCAGCAGGGTAAGGGGCAGACAGGCAGGGTAAGGCAGACAGGCAGGGTCAGGCAGCAGGGTAAGCGGCAGGAAGGCAAGGGGTAGGGCAGGACAGAAGGGCAGGAGGTTCAGGCAGCGGTAAGGGGCAGACAGGCAGGGTCACGCAGCAGGGTAAGGGGCAGACGGCAGGCACGCAGCAGGGTAGAGGGGCAGACAGGCAGGGCAGGAGGCGGGTAAGGGGCAGACAGGCACGGTTAGACAGGCAGTGGGAGGCTATAGACCGGGGCTGCAGGGGAGGCTATAGACCGGGGCTGTTGGTGAGGCTATAGACCGGAGCTGCAGGGGAGGCTATAGACCGGGGCTGTAGGTGAAGATATAGACCGGGGCTGCAGGTGAGGCTATAGACCGGGGCTGCAGGGGAGGCTATAGACCGGGGCTGCAGGGGAGGCTATAGACCGGGCTGCAGGGGAGGCTATAGACCAGTAGCCAAATACATACACAGATCTTTATATACTCTATAGTTGCACTATAGATATATAGTATACACTGCCCCGTACTACACTGGATAGCGCCGTGTTATATACAGGTATATGTAACCCCCACGTGTGTCTCACCCTCTTCTGTCTCCCGGCGGCCGCCATGCTGGATTCTGCAGTCTGTCCGGCGGAAGCTGGGACAATAAAGTAAAAACAAAATCCAGCTTGACACGCAGTGTCCGTGAACAATAAAGAGAGCTGCGCTGCAGAGCGGAGGACATCTTGTGTGAGGGCAGTGTGGCCTCTAGGGCCGTGGTGGCGGCGGCCATGCTTGTTAAGGGCAGCTGTTTAACCATTATCAAGTGAAGGTGGCGGCCATGTTTACCAAAGGCAGCAGTGTAACACATACAGGTGACCGGAAGTGACGTCGGTTTATATTAGGCCGTGGAAAAGAATTGCGTCTTTCCGTGCGTCGGCGATGGCGTCACATGGTTGACTGTAAAGTATTGAGATATAAGAAACATGAGATAAACTGGAGTATGTTAGACTTTTGTGGCAACAGATGTTGGCATTAACATAAGATAAAGAGCTCTGAAGTGTTGACCATGGAAACAAAAAGCACATAATATGCGACAGGTTATGCATTTGGGATGCAAGAATAAAAAGGCGAATTAGACATTAAATGGCGATATATTGGGGGAGGAGAGGCTAGCTAAATTAGATTTATTTACATTAGAAAAGAGGCATCTAAGAGGGGATATGATAACTATATACAAATATATTCAGGGACAATACAAGGAGCTTTCAAAAGAACTATTCATCCCACGGGCAGTACTAAGGACTCGGGGCCATCCCTTAAGGTTGGAGGAAAGGAAATTTGACCAGCAACAAAGGAAAGGGTTCTTTACAGTAAGGGCAGTTACAGTGTGGGATTCATTACCCATGGAGACTGTGATGGCAGATACAATAGATTTGTTCAAAAAAAGGTTGGACATCTTTTTAGATGGGAAAGGTATACAGGGATATACCAAATAAGTATACATGGGAAGGATGTTGATCCAGGGATTAATCCGATTGCCAATTCTTGGCGTCAGGAAGGAATTTATTTTTCCCCTTATGAGATATCATTGTATAATGTGTCACGGGTTTTTTGTTTGCCTTCCTCTGGATCAATAAGTAAGTACAGATATAGGATGAAGTATCTGGTGTCTAAATTTAGCATAGGTTGAAATTGATGGATGTACGTCTTTTTTCAACCTCATCTACTATGTAACTATGTAACTATGTAACTATGAGTGCACAGATAGTTTTAACCAATGAGAGCGCGATTGTGACGTTATGATGTCAGGTCCGCTCCCCCACCCAAAACACCCAACCACGTGCGTCCCATCGCAACCACAGATCCGTGTACTGTATGGCAATGCCCCGCTTCTCGACGGTACAGCGAAGGATGCTGCCATGTCTGTGCATTCGCAGTACCGGCCAGTACGAGGTCACGCATGCGCATAACGGGCTGGTCCGAGGTCACACATGTGGAAAATGAGGGGTTTTCTGAGGTCGCGCATGCGTAGAATGGCAAATTGCCGGTCTGCGCAGGTGCACACACCGTAAATCGCCGGTTCTGCTTTCCGGCGATTTTCGCTTTGCGGCGGGCCCTTAGAACGGAACCCGCAGCATGCCCGGGGCCCTCCTATATCTTCAGAGATAGCATTAGGGCACACTATATAACTAGCCTTGGGCCTCAGCCAGGGCGGTGCTGAGCGGGCGCGCTCACGCTGGCCGCTATGAAACACATTGAGGTAATGTGTGTGGCCAGCGTGAGCCTGCGCCTGCTCGGCGTTTAGCTGCTTGCAGAGCAAACAAATTTGATTTTGTCGTCCGCAAGCCATTGAGGGCGAACCAGCTCCGTGACGTCATGGCTGCGCCCCCTGAATTGCCCGCCCCCCCCTCCTGCACCTAACCGGTCACAAACCTCCCGGCCGGGCAGGGAACATGACGTCACCGCGCGTGAGCGCCAGCTCCCGGCCTCCCGCTGCCTGCGCGCCTGGCGGCACGTGCAACCCCGTTCCCCGTTCTGCAGTGAGCTACAGGGGGGGAGTGACGCCTGGGGGCCATGATTTCTCTCGGCGCATCGCGGCGCCCCCCCCCCTCGCAGCGGCCCGGCCCCATTGTGGGGCGGCTCTTGTCCCTGCAGCGTCCCTGCAGCCGGCGGCGCGCGCCTCCCACCAGCCCCTCACCTCCTCCCCGACTGTCCCCAGTGCCCCCGCACTCCCCGGCTCACTGCGCACTGTGACACGCCAGCCAGCAGTGGCAACAACAGGATTGTGATCCTGAGCAGCGACGCGTCACGTGGTGCGCCAGGGAGCCAATGAAGAGGGGAGATCGCCGGCAGGGGGGTGGATCCTTCCTCAGGGTTCTCAGCGGTTTGGGTGACGGGTTTGCTCGCTTCCTCCCTCTCTGGGCTTTGCTTCTTGCACTCGTTATGTAGATGTCCCCGCTCAGACATGTGACTTTGAAGCGCGCTCAACATGCCCCCCGCTCCTGCTTGCTAAATAGCGAGGATACCTGGCGCTCACGCTTAGAGAGTTGGTGATGTCACTGCTCTCAAGAATGAGCGCTGGGCCGCAGCCTAAGGGTGAGGTCCCAGTCAGCACTGTGGCACATGCGTCCGGCGGCGCGTGCACAGCGCTGCACCGCGATAT
>WSYH01005757.1:15939-42357 GCA_036426205.1 Ascaphus truei | reverse complement strand
AGAGGCGGGCGAGGGGCAGAGAGGCGGGCGAGGGGCAGAGAGGCGGGCGAGGGGCAGAGAGGCGGGGCGAGGGGCAGAGAGGCGGGGCGAGGGGCAGAGGGGGAGTGCTGCAGCGCTGCTGTCTGACCTGGGTTTTCCGGAGAGCGTGAGCGAGGAGGGGAGAGGGGGAAAGAGATAGGAGAGAGTGCTACAGTATAAGAGAGAGGAGGGGGACAGGGGGAGAGAGAAAGGAGGGAGTACTATGGGAGAGAGAGAGTAGAGCGTGAGTGAGGAGGGGGAGAGGGAGGGAGAGAGATAGGAGGGAGTGCTACGGGAGAGAGAGAGAGGAGAGCGTGAGCGAGAAGGCGAGAGAGGAGAGCGTGAGCGAGGAGGCGAGAGGAGAGCGTGAGCGAGGAGGAGGAGAGGGGGAGAGAGATAGGAGGGAGTGCTGTGGGAGAGAGAGAGGAGAGTGTGAGCGAGGAGGGGGAGAGGGGGAGAGAGAGGAGGGAGTGCTATGGGAGGGAGAGAGAGAGGGGAGAGTGTGTGCGAGGAGGGGGAGAGAGATAGGAGAGATTGCTATGGGAGAGAGTGAGAGAGAAGAGAGTGTGAGCGAGGAGGGGGAGAGGGAGAGAGAGATAGGAGGGAGTGCTATGGGAGAGAGCGAGATAGAGGAGACCGTGAGCGAGGAGGGGGAGAGAGAGAGGAGGGAGTGCTACGGGAGACAGAGAGAGGATGGAGGGAGAGAGGATGGAGGGAGAGAAGAGGGAGAGAGAGCTATGGGAGAGAGATGGAGATAGGAGGGAGTGAGTGAGGAGGGACAGTGGGAGAGAGAGGAGGGAGTGCTACGGGAGAGAGAGGGACAGAGTGCTATGGGAGGGAGTGCTATGGGAGAGGGGCGAGGGGCAGAGAGACGTGCGAGGGGCAGAGAGACAGGCGAGGGGCAGAGAGATGGGCGAGGGGCAGAAAGACGGGCGAGGGGCAGAGAGACGGGCGAGGGGCAGAGAGACAGGCGAGGGGCAGAGAGGCGGGCGAGGGCCTACGCCCCTTTTCTCTCCCCTCCCCCCTCCCTTTTCCCACCCCCCACCCACCCCCCCCCCCCCCCATCCCAAAGAGACTAAACGGACTGGAAGATCTAACCGCCGATATTAAAGAAAACTGGCCATACAAGTCAAGATCCTCCAAGGTTGACAGGTCAGTGCAGTGCCCCCCATGCCCTCACCACCCCATTAACGTTGACCCCTCACCCCCGCTGTTTTCTACCCCTAAACACGCTGTCCCTAACTGACATGTTGAAACAACCACCTTGAAACTCTGTCATCGTAGTAACCTGTGATACTCTAAAACCTGCAGAAACTATGTGTCACCTGTAGTGTGACATTACTCTGCCCTTTCTCCGACCTTACCTTCACTGACCTCTGGACACATTACCCACTCTTGAACCTCGCGTCTGCAACAATCTTTTGTCTGGGTCAAAACGCTTGGAAAGTTATGACATTACATCCATTGGCGTGACCTCTGACCTTCACTAACCTCTGACCTTAACCAGCTCTTGAACGCTGACCGAACAACCTTTGATCTCTGACCTCTGACATGAAACAGCCCCGCCCCCTAACTTCAACCCCCATTAACCCTTGAATGACTGAGGCTGGCGCCCCGATATTCAGACTACACTCCCTATAAAGAGGATGCTGTAGTCCAGTTTCTGACCCCAGGGACCTGTCCCCCTCACAGCTATAGAGCAGAGTATCGAGCAGGAGGAAGGACTGAACCGCTCCTCCGCCGACCTGCGTATCCGGAAAACCCAGGTCAGACAGCAGCGCTGCAGCACTCCCCCTCTGAGCCCTCGCCCCGCCTCCTGCCACCATCCAGCCCCGCCTCTCTGCCCCTCGCCCGCTCTATGCCCTCGACCGCCTCTCTATGCCCCTCGCCCGCCTCTCTGCCCTGCCCCGCCCTCCTGACCCTCGCCCGCCTCCTATGCCCTCGCCCGCGTCTCTCTGCCACACTCGCGCCTCTTCGCCGCTGGACCGCCGCGCCCCTCGCCCCGCCTCTCTGCCCGTCGCCCGTCTCTCTGCCCCTCGCCGTCTCTCTCTGCGCTCTCTCCTCGCCCGCCTCTCTGTCCCTCGCCCCGGCCTCTCTGCCCGCCCCACGCTCCTGCCCATACGCCGCCTCTCTGGCCTCGCCCGCTCTCTGCCCTCGCCCCGCCTCTCTGCCCTCGGCCCGCCTCTCTGTGCCGCTCCGCCGTCTCTCTGCCCCTCGCCCGTCTTTCTACCCCTCGCCCGTCTCTGCCCTCGCCCGTTTCTCTGCCCCTCACCCGTCCTCGCCTGCCTCACTTCCCCTCGCCCGCCTCGTTGCCCCTCGCCCGCCTCGCTGCCCCTCGCCCGCCCGCTGCCCCTCGCCCGCCTCGCTGCCCCTCGCCCGCCCCTTCGGGGCGCCTTCGCCCGCATCGCGTTGCGGGGAGGAGAGACAGTAAGAGAGGGGAATATTTTTTATCTTATATAGCCCTAACAGTATACGCGGCGTTGTACATAGAGTTTTGCAGGCACAGTAAGTCCCTTCCCTAAAGAGCTTACACTCTAATTGTGGCATCTGAGGCACAGGGAGATAAAGTGACGTCCCCAAGGTCACAAAGAGGGGAAATACTGGCATTCACCAGTCACCCACTTCAAAGACAGCGACACTACCACGGAGTGACTTTTCTCCGATAGAATGAGGGAAGGGGTGTGTAGGGGGTAAACGTTGGGGTCATATGCAATATTAGGGGTTAAATGGCCAGTGTGTGTGTGGGGGGGTGGGGGGCGGGGGGCATGTACCAGGATAAGGGTCCCCCTCACCCCATACACCTTCCACATACATCTCCCCCCCATACACCTCCCACTCTCCCTATACACCTCCCCCATACACATCCCCCCATACACCTCCCCCTCCCTCCATATCCATCCCCCATACACCACCCCTCCCCCTCCCTGTGCAGCTCCCCCACCCCCCACGGTACTCCCATGGTCCCCTCCCCACTCACTCTCATCGGGGTTGGGAGCAGCCAGGATAGCGCTGTGCTGTTTCTTCACCTGTTCCACATCCTCAGACAGCTTCTCAATGCAGCTCCGGATTTCCTCCACCTGTACAGAGACACACACATATATATACATACACATATACACATATACACATATACACATATACACATATACACCAAGCGCTCCGGATCTCCTCCACCTGTACAGAGACACACACACACACATATATATACATACACATATACACATATACACATATACACATATACACATATACACATTGTGACAAACGGCTTACTCCGGGGCTCCGTCGTTTGCCGGACGTTAGAACACGGTTTTAGGGTAGGTTTAAATTGATGAGGAGGTCACGTAAGTTCTTTTAAACAGCTATGCCGGTTTACAGCCCAGGCATCGGACGCACACAGTGACATTACAACAGAAAACAGATCAAACACAAAAGTGCTCACCTGAGCGAATTAACTAATTAGATATACCGACTCAGTGGTTGGAAGTGGGCTTTTCCATTCCAACATCAAACAACCGGTACTTTGCAGTCTACCAACAGAACAGAAAGATTGAACCTGTTTGGGGAAGAGGCTTCTCCCCTCTGTAGTCAGCAGGCCTTCCAGCCTCTGGCTGTTGGGGGGAGACAGAAGCAAACAGGAAATCAGTCTTTATACCTGATTCCTTAAATTAGCATGACAGGTGACAGAAATCAGGCAGCAGCCAAACTCTGGGTCTGGATCTCTCATCCCTCAGTTCCAGCGTTGCCAACACTGTGGGATGGAGGTTAGTGTATAAGGCTTGCACATCCCAGGCAAACAGGATAGAACACTGTCTAAGTACCTGGGAGCCCTATATACGGAGTTTATTACCATCCCTGGTTTTGTCACATATCCACCCCGCTCAGACCTAGGGGATGAGCGCCCATGGATATTAGGGAGTGCATCCTTGACACCCGTCAGGCATTGCCATGTTTGTGCCTCGACCTGTGTTCCACGAAATTTAAAGGTGTTGTAGCTTAGGAAACACACCTGGTCAATCTAGCATTCATTTTCCCTGTTTGTTTGACCACCAGGAAGGGTGCATGATCTGTGGACCAACTGCGAATTTCTCCCCAAAAGGTAGTATTGAGCGTCTCTACCAGCCCACTTTATTGCGAGACCACTCTTCTCACTATGGAGTAATTTTCTTTGGGGATTTGATTTAGTTCCTACTAAATAACGGATGGGGGTGCTCCTCACTCCTTGAGACTCCGGTGGGAGAGTACCGCCCCAGCCTACCTCAGATGCGTCGGTTTGGACTACGAAACTCTTGGAGAAGTCAGGTGTTGACCAACACTGGTTGGGCAAGAGAGCTTCTTGAAGGCTTCTAAAGGCCTGTTCGGTTTCGGGGGGCCACTTTACCATTAAAGCAAACGGTCTCTGCTTTGTGAGGTCAGTAGTGGGGTTGCCTTAGTGCAAAAAATTGGACAATAAACCTTCTATGACCCAATTAAGCCCAAAAAAGGTCCTTAACTTGTTTTTGGTAACATGCATTGGCAAATTTTGTATCGCCTCCACTTTGAGTGTTGGGGTTGATTAGGTAAGTAAAACCTCTGCCAATAATAGACTTCCAGATTACTTGGCACTCCTCCAGACCAATAGGCATTTGCGGGGTTAGCAGGTTTAGTCCAGACAGACCGGACGCTGCTCAAGCACAGCTTGGACTTTGGAAGGTGGGATGCCAATCTCACTATGGATTCCACATCATCCAGGTGTAGGCGGGCCAGCATCGAGCAATTGTGGTTTTAAATTTATTCCATCATTCTTTGGAATGTGGCGGGAGCTCCATGTAAGCAAACACCAAAAAGCAACACCTTTACTGAAAGAGGGCCGTCTGGGTTGAGAACGGCTGTCTTTCTCTTTGCCCTTTCTGTGAGGGGAACCTGCAGTACCTTTTGTTAGGTCTAGGGTTGGTGAGATACTGGCGTGCCCGTTCTCTACCAGTTCATCTACCCTGGGCATAGGATAAGTATAAATTTGACACCGCGGTTAGTTTCGGTAGTCTATAAAACCGTGTGTACCACTGGCTTTGGGACTAAGACTATGGAGCTTCCCCCACTTGGATTCTCAATTACACCTAGTTTTAGCATTTTTTTTAACCTCTAAATTATTAGCCTTTCTTTTGGGGGATTCGGTTACGGTTTAGGGTAAACTCGGACCCCGGTTCAGAGACTAGGTTCATGTTCAATTACAGGCTAGTTCTACTGGCAGTATAGAGACGATTGTTGTTTCTTTTCACTAAATTATGAACTCTACGTTTCTGTGAACAGACAGTGTTTCAGCTATGCTAACCTCTGGGTCAGTTTCTGATTCTGACGGGCACCTGGGGCGGTACTAGGGTTAACAAGACTTCTCTACTTTCAGGGCTTGAGTAGGTTATTATGGTGAAATTTGCTCAGGTTCCTCCTACCGGCTGTCTACCTTATAATTTACTTCTCCCACTCTTTCCAGACTCATATGGCCCTGCCATTTAGCAAGGAATTTACTCTCCACCGGTGGGAACCAGAACTAGACCCTATCACCTGGAGAAAAAATTCTGACCCTAGCACCCTTATTATATGTATTCCTCGTGCTCTTGAGCTTTCCATGTGTCCCTCAATATGGTAGGAAGCAGCAATGGGTCTGAATCTGGGCCAACATGCTCATTAACTTCTGTAAGGGGGTAACCTCGTGTTCCCAAGTCTCTTTGGCTATATCCAGTAAAGCCCTTGTGTGTCGGCCATAAAATAGTTCAAACGGGGAGAAAGCCTGTGGATGATTGGGGAACTTCCTAATGAAAATAACAGGTACGGTAACAAACAATCCCAGTTTTTCCCATCTTTATGAACCGCCAGCCTTAACATGCTCTTTAAGGTTTTATTGAACCTTTCCACTAAACCATGTTGTGGATGATAGACTGAGGTTCTGAGATGCTTGATTTTGGAGTTTAATAGCTCTTTCGTACTTGACATAAATGGTGTTCCCTGGTCAGAAGAATCTCTTTAGGAATCCCGACCCGGGGAAAACAGAACTACTAACTTTTTGTATGTTTTTAGATGAGGTGCTACGAGGGGAAACGCTCCGGATATCAGGTGTGGCATAATCTAATATTACCAATATATGCTGATGTCCCCTAGCAGACTTTATTAGGGGTCCACTAGATCCATAGCAATCCGGTCAAATGGTACCTCTATTATGGGAAGGGTACCACATGGGCTGCGGTACGCCTTGAACGGGGCGGTTGATCGACATTCTGGGCCGATGGGAACAAAAATTCGTAATTTCTGCCAGAACCCAGGCCAATAGAAGCTTCGGAGAACCTTTTCTTTTGTCTTTTCCACCCCTAGGTGTCCCCCCAAGGATGAATATGTGCGAGGTGAATACTACGTTACGGAATGTCCGTGTGTAGCAACAATTGTTTAGTTGAACTGATTCCTTTTATCAACCGATATTACGAGGTCGTTCTCTACCTCGAAGTAGGGGTAAGCAAGTGACCTATCTGGTTGGCCCGGAGTACTATTCTGGGCCCGTATATTTCCCCTGCTACGCTAATGTGGGGTCTACCCGGGGCCTTCTTAAAACTCCCAGGACTGACCTCAGGTCAGCGAGGGTTCTTATCCGGTTCTGGGGGTGGTAAGTGTCTGCTCAACATCTTGATTTGGGGTATTCCCTACCAAAGTAGTGATGGGGAAGGGAATTTTACAGCATCCTCCTTTCCCCCTTCTTATTTGGGCCCTGTCACTAACCTCATTTCTGAAAAAGGGAAAGGATTTGTTTTTCTAATACTTCGTTATGGTCCGCTATTGAACTCTGGGCGGCTATTCCTGAGCGGGGGGGACCACATTTTTAGAAAATGGGGAAAAGTCGGTCCCTATTAACAATCATGTGCCAGTTGGGTACAATCCCACTTGAAATCTAAAAGAACCAAACTCTGTTTCAAAAAAAACATCAACAGTGGAATATTCATGATTATCCCACGTATAACAACAAATTGCACTCTTGTGAACTGTTTCTGTTTTTTAATGGGCAAGAGGTATTCGGAAACTGTGTGACCATGCTCCCCAGATCAAGAAGTGCCCGAAACCCTCTTACCCATTAACCCTTACAAATGCCCAACAGATGGTTATTCAAGGGGGTTACTCTGGGCTAGGGCCATACATTGGGACAAACCGCGATAAGGTTCCACGCTGTGCATTGCCATGGGCTCATTAATTAGTGGGCAGATTTTTGCTGTGTGCCCCTCTCATGACAATTTACACATTTAGGTACATAGTCGGTGTCCCACTAGAGGCTTTTCCCGGTCCCCAGTTGGCTATTGCCACTAGTGTGCGAACACTGTTGCGGTGCTGCGTGAAGGTGGGTGCCGCTCTTCAGCGCCTTAACCCCGGTACCCTTTTTACCGTCTCTGGAAGAGTCCTGGAAACTCGGGTAGTGGGGTTGGCTCCACGACTGGGGGTTGCGGGTGCTATTCTGTTGCATTGTACCTTTCTACGAGGGCCACAAGCTCATCCGCATTGTGGGGGTACTCCGACTGACCCAACGGGTAAGGAGAGGAAGTTTCCTCAAGAATGGTCCATGACCACGTTCCACGATGTGGTGGAGAGTTGATCTCGTTGTTGTAGACACTTCGCTGGCGAGTGGATGGGTCATACATCTGGACTTCGGGTGGCTTGATCCATCGTGAAGGACACATGCGTGAAACCTTGGGCGAGCGAAACAGCGTGGTTACGTACGAGGCGGGCGAGGATCTCGAACTTCAATTTGCATTACGTAGCTTCGGCTGGCTCTAGATCAAAGTAAGCCTTCTGGGTTCGCCGCTTAGGAAGGTGCGATTGACCAGCCATCAGCTTGGTGCATCCCTCTTCTGTGCCGTGCGTTCAAAAGTGAGAAGATAGGACTTCCACATCATCCGAGGGTCCCATCTTCTGAAGGTAGTGGCTTGCCCTGGTCATTTTCGGAACTGGGGCTGCCGCTGCCAGTGGAAGGTTAATGATAGTAACCCCTAGGATCTCGAGTTCCTGCTGTAGCCCTGAGCGAACCGCTGTTGCTCCTCTCTCAGCAAGAGGTTGGTCTCTTTGGGTTTGCATTCGCGTTTTGCAGGGCTTCATCGTCTGTTGCTGGTTTGCATTCGCCTGTTGCTGGTTGGCATTCGCATGTGTGGTTGGCATTAATCTTTGCTGGGCTATTAGCAGCTGTTGATGGGCATGCATCGTCTGTGCTGTGGTTTGCATTAGTTTTCTTGCTGGGCTATTAACAGCTGTGCTGGGTTTCATTCGCGTCTTTCTGGCAGCGACATTGCGTACCAGCGCACCCACCACGTCTTCCATCTTGTTTGCAGAGGATGAAAAAAAATTTTTTTTTTTTTTCAAAGTTCTTCAAACCAGCAGACCCCTAGTGCTCATGCCCGCATTCCTCCACATATGTGACAAACGGCTTACTCCGGGGCTCCGTCGTTTGTCCGGGACTGTTTAGAACACGGTCGTTTAGGGTAGGTTAAATGATGAGGCGTCACGTACTGTCCTTTAAAAGGCTATGACTGGTTTATTCAGCCCAGGCACGAGACGTGCCACAGTGCATACAACAGAAAACAGATCAAAACAAAAGCGCCACTGAGCGATAACTTAAACTTAGATATCCCTGAATCAGGTGTTGGAAGTGGCTTTCCACTTCCAACATCAAAACATGGTACTTTGCAGTCTTACACAAAATGAACAGAAAGATGAACCTGGTTGGGGAAGAGGCTTCTTCACCTGAGTCAGCAGCCTTCCAAGCCTCCTGGCTCTTGTGGGGAGACCAGAGCAAACAGGAAAATCAGTCTTTCATACCTGATTCCTAATTAGCATGACAGGGACAGAGAAAATCAGGCAGCAGACAAAACTTGGTCTGGATCTTCATCCTCAGTTCCAGCGCTTGCCAAATGTGGGATGGAGTGTATGTATATAAGGCTGCCACCCCAGGCCAAACAGGAAGAAAACTGTTCTAGTATCTGGGAGCCCTATATAGGAGTTTATTACCTCCCCTGGTTTCTGTCACAACATATACACCAAGCGCTCCGGATCTCTCACCTGTCAGAGACCACACACACATATATATACACAATAACAGATATACACATACACCAAGCGTCCGGATCTCCTCCACTGTACAGGAACACACACAATATATATACATACACATATACATATAACACATATCACATACACCAAGCGCTCCGGATTCTCCTTCCACACGTACAGAGACCACCACACATATACACATATACACATAACACAATACACATATACACATATACACATATACACCAAGCGCTCCGGATCTCCTCCACCTGTACAGAGACACACACACACCTATATATATACTATATACATACATATAACACATATACACATATAAAATATACACCAGCGCTCCGGATCTCCTCCACCGGTACAGAGACACACACACAATTATATATATACTACACACACAATACACATAACACATATACACCAAGCCGTCCGGATCTCCTCCACTGTAAAGAGACACACACACATATATACATACACAAATATACACATATACACATATACACCAGCGCTCCGGATCTCCTCACCTGGTACAGAGACACACACATATATATATACACATATATACATCATATACACACAAGCGCTCCGGGTATCTCCTCCACCTGTACAGAGACACACACATCTATATATATCTATATATACACCATATACAATATATATATATAGATATACACATATACACAAGCAGCTCGGATCTCTCCACTGTACAGAGACACAACATATATATATATACATAACACATATACACATATACACCTATACACATATACCACCAAAGCGCCGGATCTCCTCCACCTGTACAGAGGACACACACATATTATACACATATACACATATACAATATACAATAACACAAGCGCTCCGGATCTCCTCCACCTGACAGAAGACACACACAACACATATATAACTACACATATTACACATAACAATATACACATATAACCAAGCGCTCCGGATCTCCTACACCCTTGTACAGAGACACACACACACATATATATACATACACATATACACATATACACAAGCGCTCCGGATCTCCTCCACCTGTACAGAGACACACACACACATATATATACATATACACATATACACCAAGCGCTCCGGATCTCCTCCACCTGTACAGAGACACACACATATATATATACACATATACACATATACACCAAGCGCTCCGGATCTCCTCCACCTGTAACAGGTAGGACACACCAAACATATAATACATACACATATACACATATACACATATACACATATACACCAAGCGCTCCGGATCTCCTCCACCTGTACAGAGACACACACACACATATATATACATATACACATATACACCAAGCGCTCCGGATCTCTCACTGTACAGAGACACCACACACACATATATATACATACAATATACACATATACACATATACAAATATACACCAAGCGCTCCGGACTCCTCCACCTGTACAGAGACACAAAAAAACATATTAGATATACAACACATATACACATATACACCAAGCGCTCGGATCTCCTCCACATGTACAGAGAACACACACAACATATATATAATACATATACAACCAAGCGCTCCGGGATTCTCCTCCACCTGTACAGAGACACCACAATATATATAATACCACATATATATACTATATATATACCATATACAATATACACCAAGCGCTCCGGATTCTCCTCCACCTGTTACAGAGACACACACACACACACACACACACACACACATATATATATATACATATACACCAAGCGCTCCGGATCTCCTCCACCTGTACAGAGACACACACATATATATATACACATATATATAAACAATATATAATATAGAGAGAGTTATATACAAATACAATAGACACCAAGGCTTCGGATCTCCTCCACTGTAAGAGACACACACACCACACCCCATATATATATTATATATAAGATTATAGAATATATAATATATATATACTTATATACACATATTACACCAGCGCTTCAGATCTCCTCCACTGCAGAGACATGTGTGAGGCGTTATATATATATATATATAGATATATATATAGATATATATATATACAGACTTGTATAGTTACAGGTAGCAGAATGGTCCAGGTGGTCGGTGACAGAGAGACACACACAGTGGTATGGGTAAGTGCCCTGAGGGAAAGTCTGTTGAGGACCGAAACGTGGTTTGGTTGTTCTGCGTTATCTTTAATACAGGTTTTTTTTCTATACCACTGTGTGCTGTCTATCTGTCACCGGAACCACCGGCCAGTTCTGGCTTATCTGGTAACTATACAAGTATATTATCTGCTTTATGGGACAAGAATCAGAATTTTGCGAAGGTAGTGTGCAAACCTGTTGATATGGACTATAATATATATATATCATATAGTATATAGATATATATAGATTATATAAATTATATACTATAGATACATATGATCATAGTCCAAGCATATCTCCATATATATATCCATATTCAAGGCAGGAAACCTTGGGGTTTATTAAACAGGGTTTTTATTACTGCACAATAGTAACTAAACAATAGGCCCACCGTCCCTTTAAGGAAACAAAATCATAAAATAAACACCTACTCCTCTTTGGAGACTGACTAAACATTACTCCAACCCTTTCTAATTGGTTGCCGCCAGATAAACTGGTTATCAGACCAAAAACCCACAGTCCGGTTTACAGATACAGCAAATATCAAAAGTCCTTATCTGTTTTGTTGGGGGTGGGCTCAGCCCCACGAGAGTCCAGGAAATCCATCTGTAGCTCCAATGTGCTGGACAGGACAGCCCTGCTTCCACAGCAGTCCTAGGGGATTGTGCCAGCCAGCTCCTCCTGGCTGGGGAGAAGTCTCTCTCTGTCCCCCTTCTCTGGGGAAAGCAGTCTCTCAGAGTGGCAGCTCTGTCTGCCTTTTAAAACTCCTGTTCCTTCAGGAGTTCTCTGCTAATTAGCTACACCTGTAGCTAGCCTCTCCAGGAGGAATTTGACTGTTTGTGTGCTGGAATCTACACTTGCTGCACTACTCCAGCAGATAGAGACAGGGACTCCATCACGATATATATATACTGTACATATTATGCATTAGGACTGTTCACCAAGGAGTCTGTGAGAACGAGTACACGGATAGCAGCTGTGGAACCAGGAGAGGTACAACGATTGTGCCGGTGGGGCTACTGTGTGGACACACTTATCTGGAGCGCACCCGGATCCAGAAGCGGATACACGTCACACGCCTCGAACCGCGAGGTTCCAGCTGTCTACCGACAGAGAGTTCAGACGAATTCCGTGTACAGATTGCTTGTTCTACCTACCTTTGTGAGTGGCCTGATTTTATCTTGCTTTTATTACAATTGTTTACCGATTTACGCTATGGAGCCTGCGCTGTCCTTTTCTGTTTTATATATACACATATATACACATATCCAGTTGGTGGGGTCCCAGACACTCACCTGCTCGAAGAATTCATCCATAAAATGGTCTCGATCCACATGTACGATCTCTTCGTCATCATCACTGTCTTTAGCCTAAAAGGGAGAGAATGTGTGAGAGAGGAAGGATGAGAGGGGGGCAGGGAGAGAGGGAGCGAGAGGGAGGGGGGAGAGAGAGGGGGAGGAAAGAGACGGGGGAGGAGAGAGACAGGGAGGGGGAGAGAGAGAGGTGGGGCAGGGAGATAGAGGGGGAGGGAAAGAAGACGGTAGAGGGAGAGAAGGGGAGGAAAGGGGAGGGAGAGAGGGGGGAGGGGAGGGAGAGAGGGGGGAGAGAGGGGGGAGGGAGAGGAAAGAGAGAGGGTGGAGGGAGGGGAAAGAGAGGGGGGAGAGAGATGCAAGAGAGAATAGGGGTAGAGAGAGAGAAAAGAGAAAGGGGAAGAGAGAGAAGAGAGAGAAGAAAGAGAAAGGGGGATAGGAAGAGAGGGAGGGGAGGAGAAAGAGAGGGAGGGGAGGAGGAAGAGAGGGAGGGGAGGAGGGAGGGAGAAGGGAGCAAGAGGGTGGGAGGAGAGAGAGGGGCAGGGATGGGTGGAGAGAGGGAGATGGGAGAGGGAGTGTGGAGAGAGAGGTGGGGCAGGGAGATAGAGGTGGAGGGAAGAAGAGGGTGGAGGGAGCATGGGGAGGAAGAGCGAGGGGGAGAGTGTGAGGGGCAGAGAGTGAGGGGGAGGAAAGAGGAAGGGGGAAGAGAGAGGGAGGGAGGGAGGAAAGAGAAGGGGGAGAGAGAGAAGCAAGAGAGAAGCGGAGGGGGGAGAAAAGAGAAAGGGGAAGAGAGAGAAGAAAGAATGAAAGAAAGGGGAATAGAGAACAGAAAGGTGGAGAGAGAAAGGGGGGAGAGAAGAAAGAGAAAAAGAGAGAAAAAATTTGAGAAAAAGGGGAGAACGAAGAAAGAGAGAACATTAGGAATGTGTACAATCAGATTAAGAAAGAAAAGGTAGAAGGAGAAAGTGATGCAGGGAGGAGGGAGCGTGAGCGAGAAATAAAGGGAGAGACTGAATGGGGGAGAGAGAGGGGGGTAGAGGGAGAGAGATAGAGTGGGGGAGAGAGAGAGAGGGGGGATAAGGAGAGAGAACTTGTAGTCGGACATAAAGGGTTAATGAGAGATCATGGGGAGAAAGGTATATTTAGTAACGGTGCCGCGATATCACAGGACAGAGACCACAGCCAGACCCACAAGGTCACGCAAGCGGTGTGTAACACAAGCTTTCCCGCAGAGAGAGGGGAGGAGGGGAGAGAGAAGAGGAGGAGAGGAAAGGGGGGGAGAGAGAGAAGAGGGGAGGAATGGTATGGAAGAGGAGAGATGGAGAGAGGGAGGGGAGAGAAGGGAGGAGGAGAGGGAGACAGGAGGGCGGGACAAGAGATAAGGAAGAGGAGAGAAAGTGGGTGTGAGAGGAGAGAGAAGATGGGGAGAATGAAGAAGGGAAGAGAGGGATCAAGGAAAGCAGGGAGAGAAGATGGAAAGGAGAAGGGAAGGGGGGGGAGAGGTGGAGCGTAGGGGAGAGAGTAAACAGACAGGATGGTGAGCGTTAGAGAAATGAGCTGAGAAAGGAAGAGAGAGGGGGAGAAAGGAAGTGAGAGGGAAGGAGAGCCATGGAAAGCACGATGGGGTGAGAGAGGGAGAGAGAAATTGGGGGAGGATGGGGGATTGGGAGAGGACGGGGGAGGATTAGGAAAGGTGGAGGATGGCAGGAAGGGGGTTAAGGGGGAGAGAGAGAAGAGAGGACACAAAATAGAGATGGGGAGGGACCGAAAAGACGAGAGAGAGAGAGATTGGGTATAGATTGAGAGAGAGAGACAGGGGAAGGGGGAGAGAGAAGGTGAGAAAATGGAAAAGTGGAAGAGAGGAGCGATGGAGAGGGGGGCGGAAGGGAGAGGGACAGGAGCACAAGGAAGCATCTTATTCTTAGACTGTAACTCCAGGACTCACAACAAAGGCAAGCACAACACAGCACAGTCACCACATCCTCCCGAGGCCATGACACACACAGACCGGCGACAAACATGGCCGCCTGGAGCCATCTCACTGGCAATTGTGTGGAGAGATTACCATGGCACCTCAAGATGCCTCCAAACTAAATGACCACGGCAACCCAAGATGGCCGCTAAAACCAAATCACCATGACCAAGATGCCCGATTTGACCAAATCCCCACTACAACCCAAGATGGCCACTCAAAAGAAATCACTGTGGCAACCCAAGATGGCCGCCAAAACAAATCCCCATGTCACAATTACAGATCACCACTTCAGACCAACATTGCCACTTGAAGAGATCACCACAGTAACCCAAGATATCCATAGCTTTTAAGTCCCTCATAAGGGACACTTTGGGGCCTATTCTAGTAGCTTCGATAACTAACTCAGAGGATTTCGAGCACTTCCCGTCCGATTTGGCAAGTTTGCTATTCAGAAAGCTCCGATAACCTGCCAAACTCATACCGGAAGTGCATCTCCCCGAGCAGTAGCGCTGCGGCCTAATCACACCGAGCGGGAGCTGACAAACGGCTCCAACCCGCGTTTTTTTATAAAATCACCCTCTTCTAGAAGCTCCGATGAGAACATCGAGGCTCTCACCTAGCGAGCTGCTCACAGATCGCGTCCCACCACCCCAAGGGTAGCGGGATGGGATTTGCGGTAAGACTTTAAAAAAAAAATGTATTTTTCCTACATGGGATTGAAGCCGGGGGTCTCCGGGGCTGTTATTAATGTGGGCCAGCTCCGGAGACCCCCGGATCCAATCCGATGCAGGACAAATACTGCGCTTATTTATAGCCCAAAAGGTGCATAGATAAACACATTGGCAATCAATGGGCAATCTAAAAAAAATACACAAGTAAATAGCACACAATCAATGTTTCTCTTACCATTGATGTCTTCACCCCCGTCCTACCAACTCTTGACCCTCGACCCAATGATCCTCAACAGCCGATGCGAAGAAGTCCGTGTTCATATCGTGATTGAAGAGACGTCACCCCGGTGAGTTCTTCATTATTTTCTTCTTTCTTTTCTTCAGTCTTCTCTTCTTTAGTTGTGATCCAATGGGGCGGATGTTGTCCTGTCGGCTTCTTAAACTCAAATGACACGGGACAGGCCTTATATAAGTCTTGTGACGTCACATTTGAGTGTCAAATGGTACACCCACAATCCGATTGGCTGGTGTACCACGTGACTGGGGTTTTTTTTGTTTGTTTTTTAAAGGATATGACGTCATCTTAAAAGGAGGGAAGCCAGCCAATCAGGAAGGCTATGCTTCCTTCCCTTTAAAATGACGTCACCAGAAAAGAATGGCTGTCATCACATGGTAATCCAACCAATCAGATTGTGAAATATACCATGTGAGGCATCCCATGGTACACCCCCAATCTGATGGGCTGTAGTACCATGTGATGACAGACTTAAAAAAAAATAAAAAATAAAAAATGATGTGACGTCATCTAAAAGGGAGGGATGTCATTCTTTAAAAAATGGCTGCCATCATATGGTACTACAACCAATCAGATTGGGTGTGTACCATGTGATGCCTCACATGGTATATCTCCCAATCCGATTGGTTGGATTACAATGCGATGGCAGCCATTTTTTCTGGTGACGTCATTTTAAAGGGAAGGAAGCATATCCTTTCTGATTGGCTTCCCTGCCTCCCTTTAAGATGACGTCACATCCTTTAAAAAAAAAAAAAACACAGTCACATGGTACACCAGCCAATCGAATTAGGGGTGTACCATTTGACACTCAAATGTGACGTTACAAGACTTATATAAGGCCTGTCCCGTGTCATTTGAGCTTAAGAAGCCGACAGGACAACATCCGCCCCATTGGATCACAACTAAAGAAGAGAAGACTGAAGAAAAGAAAGAAGAAAATAATGAAGAACTCACCGGGGAGACGTCTATTCAATCAGGATATGAACACGGACTTCTTCGCATCGGCTGCTGAGGATCATTGGGTCGAGGGTCAACAGTTGGTGCTCATGTAGGACGGGGGTGAAGACAGCAAAGATAAGAAAAACATTGATTGTATGTTATTTAATTGTGTATTTTTTTAGGCTGCCCATTCATTGTCAGTGTGGCAATCCATGCCCATATATTGTGTGTGGCAATCCATGCCCATATATTGTGTGTGTCAATCCGTGCCCATATATTGTGTGTGTCAATCCGTGCCCATATATTGTGAGTGTGGCAATCCTCTCAGGTGGGTATCGAGAGTGGTTAACCCCTTCTTTACCATAGCGGTTCTCACCACTATGGTAGTGAAGGAGTTAACCCCCCTCCCCAGCTACCTTCCCAGTAGGCCTAACCAGCCACTCTGGGACAACTACACCCTTCACCCACCCCCTATACCCCAGAAGAAACCAGGTACTGTTTAACCCCTACCACTTCATTGCCTTAGCTAGCCGGTAAGGTAATGAATCTTTTTTTTAAATTTAATTTTAATCACACTAATCACACAGTATTGTAGCAGGGGGTCTCCAGAGATGAACGCATTGATTTCAGCCCCGGGGACCCCTTGCTTCCCGAGTTACAGGCTCTGTATAGGGCGCCGGTATCCGCCTGCAATGTTTAAATCGCCTGTGTCACGTGACCAGGACCTTTAAATGCACAGGCGATACCGGCACCTCATACCGGGGCCTGTACCTTGTGAAGCAGGGGGTCCCCAGACCTGAAATTAATGTGGTTCAGCTCTGGAGACCCCCTGCTACAATACTCTGCGATTAAAATGTAAATAAAAGCAGTGTGATGTCCTGTGAGAGCTGTGCAGGGAGATCGCCTGTAAGAACTGTGCAGGGAGATGCAGCTCTCTCTGTGCAGGGAGATCTCCTGTAAGAGCTGTGCAGGGAGATGCAGCTATCTCTGTGCAGGGAGATCGCCTGTAAGAGCTGTGCAGGGAGATGCAGCTCTCTCTGTGCAGGGAGATCGCCTGTAAGAGCTGTGCAGGGAGATGCAGCTCTCTCTGTGCAGGGAGATCACCTGTAAGAGCTGTGTAGGGAGATGCAGCTCTCTCTGTGCAGGGAGATGCAGCTCTGAACCGACGTAGGCCGAGACCTGTGACACGGTGGAGCAGAAGGTGGCTAACTTCAGAAACCAAAGCCTGGATTCGGGGGAGAGGCAAAAACTTGCGCCCCCAAATACATTTGCCAAGCTCTCGGGCCTGACGGGAAGTCACTTCTATGTGGTGGCTGTCTCCTTGCTGCCGCCCTCCTTCCGAATCGCAGTGCCAAATGACGCCACGGACATCAAACGTGACGCGGCGTCTCGTTGCCATGGCAACGTGACACAATGTGACATCACGTTGGTGACGCTGCGATTCGGGAGTAGGCGGGCCGCCATATGTAAGGGCCTGAGGGCGGCGGATCTTAAAATCCCCCACTGGGTGTAACAGAACAGTCCGGAACATGCAGGAAACGAGTTAAAGAGAAAAGGGGGAGCGGGGGGGGGGGGGGGGGGGGGAGCGGGGGGGAGCGGGGGGGAGGAGAAAACCCAATAAGAAAGTGTGGGCCATTATTGAAAATGTGTCAGGCTGTGTGAGCTGTAATCAGAAAGAGCGACGGGAGGCGAAGGAGAGGAACAAAGGGAACGCTTGCTCCCTCTGTGGGAGTCCCAGCGATGATATCTGTGTGTACGCAGGACGGAGCGGGACTGCTTCTCACGCTCACTCCCGGCATCATGGGAATGTGACTCACCGACTCCGAAACCATCTTATTAAACACGTCCTGTCCGAATCTCAGTCCGCGCGGGACACCGGCAGCACCGTACAGGTGTACACCCTAATATAGATATATATATATATATACACACAGAAATATCCTATAATTAATGGAACACACTAAAATCTATGTAGAATTGTAATATTATTTCTTGAACCGAGCGAGAACCCCAAATAACCCAAATTCTACCCACCAATCGGCCCCTAATATCCTCCCCAATATGTATATATATACAGTTAGGTCCAGAAAGAATTGGACACTGATACAAGTTTTGTTATTTCGGCTGTGTACCAAAATAAATTCAAGTTACAGTTAAATAATATGGGCTTACAGTGCAGTCTATCAGCTTTAATGTGAGGGTATTCACATCCAAATTGGAGAAAGGGTTTAGGAATTACATCTCTTTAATATGTAGCCCCCTCTTTTTCAAGGGACCAAAAGTAATTGGACAATTGACACAAAAGCTGTTTCATGGACAGGTGTGGGCTATTCCTTCGTTATTTCATCATCAATTAAGCAGGTAAAAGGTCTGGAGTAGATTCCAGGTGTGGCATTCGCATTTGGAAGCTGTTGCTGTGAACCCACAACATGCGGTCAAAGGAGCTCTCAATGTAAGTGAAACAGGGCATCCTTAGGCTGCAAAAAAGAAAGAAAATCCATCGGAGAGATAGCAGGAACATTAGGAGTGGCCAAATCAACAGATTGGTACATTCTGAGAGAAAAAAGAACGCACTGGTGAGCTCTGCAACACAGAAAGGCCTGGACGTCCACGGAAGACAACAGAGGTGGATGATCGTAGGATCCTTTCCATGGTAAAGAAAAACCCCTTCACAACATTCAGCCAAGTGAAGAACACTCTCCAGGAGGTAGGTATATCATTATCCAAGTCTACCATAAAGAGAAGACTTCATGAGAGCAAATACAGAGGGTAGCCTCAAAAATAGAAAGGCCAGATAAGACTTTGCCAAACAATATCTAAAAAAGCAAGCCCAGTTCTGAAACAGCATTCTTTGGACAGATGAAACTAAGATCAACCTGTACCAGAATGATGGGGGGAAAAAAGTATTGAGAAGGCTTGGAGCGGCTCATGATCCGAAGCATACCACATCATCTGTAAAACACGGTGGAGGCAGTGTGATGGCATGGGCATGCATGGCTTACAATGGCACTGGGTCACTAGTGTTTATTGATGATGTGACAGAAGACAGAAGCAGCCGGATGTATTCTGAAGTGTATAGGGATATATTGTCTGCTCAGATTCAGTCAAATTCAGCAAAGATGATTGGACAGCGCTTCACTTTACAGATGGACAATGACCCAAAACATACTGCGAAAGCAACCCAGGAGTTTTTAAAGGCAAAGAAGTGGAATATTCTGCAATGGCCGAGTCAATCACCTGATCTCAACCCGATCGAGAATGCATTTCACTTGCTGAAGACAAAACTTAAGGTAGAAAGACCCACGAACAAACAACAACTGAAGACAGCTGCAGCAAAGGCCTGGCAAAGCATCACAAAGGAGGAAACCCAGCGTTTGGTGATGTCCATGTGTTCCAGACTTCAAGCAGTCATTGCCTGCAAAGGATTCTCGGCAAAGTATTAAAAATGAAAAAAAAAATTATGATTGTGTTAATTTGTCCAATTACATTTGAGCCCCTGAAATAAGAGGACTGTGTATGAAAATGGTTGCAATTCCTAAACGTTTCATACCTCTCTAATAGCGCGTCTGAGATCAGATGCATTGTAAGGAACCCCAACCCTCTCTAATAGCGCGTCTGAGATCAGATGCATTGTAAGGAACCCCAAACCTCTCTAATAGCGTCTGAGATCAGATGCATTGTAAGTGTAACCCCCTACTTAAAGTGTTACTAGCAGTGTTAGTGTAGGCTAGGCCCGCCCTGAGTTGCTAGGGGGATCCAGACATCACGCAAGGCTACATACGGTTCTGAAAGTTTAGGTTTCAGGAGGACATGAGGAGAAGCGCCTCGGGGGGAGCAGACACACATTTTCTTAAGATAATAGAATAAACCAGGCACCCAACTTTGTTATGTTCTAGACAGGGACAGCAACCTTGTCAGTTAGGTTCCCTAGAGAAGACTAAGGGAGTCCAGGATACATGCTATGAAACGGCGTGCGCCAGAGGGGCCTCAGTGACCAGGATTCCCGCAGGCCGGCGGATCGGCTTTAACCGCGGATCTGCACATACATACAAGTGAGAGTAACCAAAACAGCTACAGGTATTGGGTTACATATACAGGACCCGCTAGGACCCCTAACAGCCCTAGTATTTCCGAAATAATGAGGATAGAGGTTCCATAATGATTAGGGGGAGGGTCGGTGTCTCTTCTCGGTAAAGGAACAGGATATGTACACGGGCACTGATCGAAGAGCAGTGTTCCTGCCTGGTATGAAGTATCGTGCCACTATATGGAGGGCGGTCCCTGTGCCCGGGGACACTAATAAATTATTATTGTAGTATATAAGTTCCGGGCGCCCATTGTTATACAGCCTTGCTACCTCATCGCCCAGCACCTGATTCAGGGTTTCAGGCTTTCCCTGCTTCAGCACAGGGGTGCTCAATCAGTGGCTTAGTCAAAGACTGAGCCACTGATTGAGCCACCTGTGCTGAAGCTGGAACTGATTGCCACCTTAGCTGAAGGTGGGACTGGTTGAGCCACCTGTGCCAAAGCAGGGATATCCTGAAAACCTGACCTGTTTGGTGGGGTCTTGCGGCTCCCTGGCTTAATCTTTTATTCGTTTGATCGCTTCTCAATTGTGGGTCGATCTGCAACCTCATTGGCTCCTGTTCCCATTGAGTTGTGACCCTAACAGCCCAAAATATGAGTGAGTAACCAATCACGGTAGTATTTAACCAGTAACATAGAGATGGGGGGAGGGCTGTGCGTGCCATATACAAACGTGTCCTGCTCTGACTTTTCCCATGAGCGGAAGGTTCCGAAAGACCAACCAATAGGAGACAGCCAGCGGGGCGCTGAGCTCGGAACATTCTAGTGGCAGCCGGCTACGGGAAAAACAAACCGTGAAACTCCAACCGTGCCAAGTCACACTGACGCTGCAACGCAATGACATCATCACGCCCTGTGTGGGTGACCTCATCCTCAATGTGATAGATGAAGTTTCTGCAATGACACAGCTAATGTCGGACCCACTATAGCAGGGGCTAGGGATATCCCTGCTTCAGCACAGGTGGCTCAATCAGAATACACATTGGGGGGCTCTGTGTATCAAACAATAGACACAGCCCGGGCCCATAACCAAGAAAAACCCCGCTGTGTCCATGGAATATACAACGGGGTCTCTCTGGTGGGCAAAAAGGAAACCCCCTAATACACAGCGGGAGCGCTCTCCTATAACCGGAAACCCAGACAAACAGTCCTATCCTATCAATATGCACACATGTATTATATATTTACATATAGTATGGGGCTCACCATCCCGTAATCAGAGACAAACTGTACCAAAGTACTGCGGTATGAACGGGGGACACTGGTGGGGGCTCCGGCTTCTAAGTGGAGAAACGGCAGCTGTAAAAGTCCTGTTGTATAGATGGAACATGTGATGGGGGCCCCACCCTAAAAACGGACATCCCGACGCCAGAAACGTCCCACTGCAGATATAGAACATACAATGGCAGTCCCATCCTATCAACTCAGATCCAAACCAACAGAACATGGTGCTAAGTACACAGGTGAGCAGGGTCTCCCCCTATACTGCGCTGTCTCCCACACTCACCCCACACACACCAGAGATGCACTCAATTCTATGTACACCCCACACCCACCTTCAGATGCACTCAATTCTATGTACACCCCACACCCACCTTCAGACCTCTCTGTGGATATGAAATCATTCTTGTAGGACCTCTCTAAAGATCCCAAACACCCTGTCCTTATCAGATCATATTCACCACCTGATCCCATTACAGACCCAATACCCATTGTATGATAACTCTACAGATCTTAAACATATCATCTAATTCCATACAGACCCCAAACCTGATTCCATACAGACCCCAAACCTGATCCCATACAGACAACCATCAATTACGCTAATAATCCCAAACCAAGGTTCTGACCCTTTACAGATCCTAAATCCTTCATCTGACTCTCTACAGACCCCAAACTGTCTATCATCATCTGCAGGTGTCTGCTCCCATGCAGCCCCCCAAATCATATCCAATTCTCTACAGACCCCCAAACTCAACATCTGATCCCATACAGACTCCACACATTTTTCCTATATAAAACATCCACTTTGGCACGTTGTTATTTTAGGAAATACATTCACACCTACTCCTGATACACAAAGTGCAGGGATTTCCCATCCTACAATCACACGTACACACTAACAATCACACACGTGTAGAGAAAGCTGAACAGATACATGGCAGATCAGATATACACAAACATGCATGCACACACACAGATGAACAAACATATACATACTGTATGCACACAGGAATACATACATACACAGGAACACACTCAATAATTTACATGCTGACATACTGTACATGACAGCAAAGTAGCAAAATTCAAACAAAATGACACAAAAATATACACATATGCAGACATGCACACAGCATACTAATGTGTATACACACACACCGATATGCAGGCACTCACTGCTACACGCACACATGGATAAAACGTGCATGCATGCAGACACACACACATACATGAGCTGTCTGCACATATACGCACACATAATAAAACATGCATACTGTACATGCAGACACACACACATACATGAGCTGTCTGCACATATACGCACACATAAATAAAACATGCATACATGCAGACACGCACATATACATGAGCTGTTCCCACATATACCCACACACATACACAAATAAAGCGTGGACACATGCAGGGACACACACACATACACAAGCTGTACTCGCATACAAACACAATCCTTTTAACCGCACAACCAGGCACACAGCACATACATTCACGCACACTGACCAACACGGCTGTATCCATGTATGCATATGTGCATAGAAGTATACACAGAAAGCAGATATACACTTGTGTGCACACGCACACAGAAGTATATACATACACATGTAGGCACACATGGGAATACACACATTTACACACACAGACAAATGCAGAAGCATAACAGATCCGTGCACATTTACACGCAGAGCCAGCGGTACACGCAAATGAATGGAGTCAATTAAGTCACAGATACACACACACATTCACAAATTTACACGTGCACGCAAATGCAACCACACACACAAATACAAAAGCATGCAGACAAAGGCAAATCACAGTTACACACCTTTACATACACACAGATGGAATCAGACACACAGATTTACACACACATTTACATACACACAGATGCAATCAGACACACAGATTTACACACATATTTACATACACACAGATGCAATCAGACACGTACAGATTTACACACATATTTACACATGCAGGTGCATGTTGAAACACATATATACACAATTAGATGACTGGAGACAAATACACAGATGCACAAATGTACATACAGACTGACACATACACATCTGTAGATTCCAAGATACACACAATTTCAATAATACACATACACACCCTTGCATGCAAGCACACACATATCACCGATTCACACAACTGCATCAAGTCAAATTCACACGTACACAACAAATGAATGCAAACACATTTACAGATGCACACACACACACATCTGCACAAACACACACACAAACCTGCCTGAGTACCCCAGCTAACACACACATACAAACACACACAGCCCTGTCTGGATACCCCAGCAAACACACACACACATGTATACCCCTGCCTGAATACACCAGCAAACACACACACACACGCATATGACCCTGGCCTGATACACGCAGTCAAACCACATACACGACAACCACAACCACCAACGCATGAGTAGCCCTGCCCTGAATTACCCAGCAAAGCACACACCAAACCACCGCATACTCCCAACCCTGCCTGCAATACGACCAGCAACACACTACACACACACAACAGATCGCTCATACCTGCCTAATACAACCAGCAAACACTACAGGCACCATGCGCACAACAACTAGCTCAACCTCTTTCCTGAATACACCAGCAAACACAGCCAGCCATAAATCAGTCAGACAGAGACCTGCAATGCACCCTATCTCCCGCCCCCCCGCCCCCCCACCCCACCCAAACACCACCTCCTAGACCCCTATACTACACCGCCCGCCCCCACCTCCCCCACCCCGCAGCGGTGACAATGAGAGAGAGGGCAGGGGAAGGGGGTGGGTGGGGTGGAGAGAGAGGCAAGGGGTGTGTGTGTGCGAAAGGAAGCAATGAAGGACAGCGGTAGAGGATGAATCAAAAGGGTTGTCCGCCTTACGCTCCTCAGCTCCTGAGTCCGATCCTTCATCCTTCCTGCGTGGGGTCTGCACCTTGCTCACGCACACCAGCTCTCCACCTTCTGATGCGGTCTGCAGGGGACCTCTCTCTCCCCCCCCCCCCCCCACCCACCCCCACCTCCAGGAAAATCACGCTGCCCTTCTCTTCCAATCCTACAACCTTCCTTCCTTCTCTCCTCCTCCTCCTCCTCGTTCCTTCTCTCTCTCTCCCTCTTTTTATTTCACCCTTCTATTTGATTTTTTGGGTTTTATCTTCCCCTTTCCTCCTCTTCTGCTTCCCTATCCCCCCCCCCCCCTCTCTCTCTCTCTTTTGCTCCTTTTAGTGTCTGTCCTTTTTCCCTGTGACACCCCCCCCCCCTATTGCTGCAGTCTGGGGGGAGGGAAGGGGGGGAGGAAGGTTTGTAGGGAGAGGGGGGGGATTTTTTCCTTGCTTCCTTTTGCCCCAGTTGCAGAGAGAGAAAGAAGGGAGAAGGATGGAGAGAGAAAAGGAGAGAGAAAGAGAGAGAGGGAGAGAAAGGGAGAGAGAGGGGCTGGGTGCTGTCTCAGGGATGCTCTGGTGCTGATGCAGCAGAGGAGGATGCGGGAGAAAGAGACAGATAGGGGCTGGGGGAGCAGGGAGGAGGAGGACTGAGCATGCGCGGAGTGCAGAGGAGCCCCGGGGGATCATGGGAGTTGTAGTCTCTGTAGGACTAGCATCTGCAAAGCATATGGACAAGAATAGATCTGTGGGAGCTATGTATATCCAGGGTATATAAATATATACATAATTATAGACACATACAGAGCCAGTGTGTGATATATATATATATAGACTACCAATTAGACTGTAAGCTCCTCGGGGCAGGGACTCCTCTTCCTTAATGTTACTTTTATGCCTGTAGCACTTATTCCCATGACCTGTTATTTATATTATTTGTTATTTATTTGATTACCACGTGTATTACTACTGTGAATGTAAATAAAGATATACAATATATATATATATAAAATAAAGACAATGTACATTTTGTTATACACTGTATTTAATACTTACCTCTATATAGAAATATTTATAGAGAGAACATATATATATATATATCAGTAGGATGAACCTAAATATTATATATATATGCAAACATACAGGAAGAAATGTATCCATATATATGTGTGTAGCATATATATACTGTACATATATATACTGTACATATATATATATATATATAAATAAAAAGCAGAAAATAGCCGTGTATATATATATATACACAGTAGGGCCCCACTCATATGGCGGGTCCCGTTCCAGGCCGCCGCTGTAAAGCGGAAATCGCCGTAACGCGCGGCCCGGCTGTACTGTATTGTACCTTTGAAAACAGAGATGCAGAGCTGTAACCCGACTGTTTCGCTGACAAATGGCCTCTGACAAGGAGTTGCGCACGCGCTAAAACTGCTGCTTAGTGACAGCCGGATACTTTGCTGCTGAGCGCGTCATGCTAAACATCGGCGGAAAAACGGAACAAACGCCGAACCTAATGAATATGGGTATACATTGGGAAACGCTGTATGAGCGGAACGCCGTAAAGCGGAGCGCTGTAAAGCAGGGCCCTACTGTGTGTGTATATATATACATACATACATACATATACACAAACGCACGCGCACACATAATCCCCCTCTTCTCCAGCCCGTGCCTCCCCACTGCTGGATGAAGTCTCCCCAGTGATCCCCCAGGTCCTGCGGTTACAGCCTCTCTTCTCCACGTCGCTCCCACACATTC
>WSYH01005757.1:0-15934 GCA_036426205.1 Ascaphus truei | reverse complement strand
CTCATCCCATCTCCCCAGCCCTTGGGCTTCCCATAGCGGATGAGAAACTCCAGGTGTCCCCCAGGTCTGCGGGTTGACAGGCTCTCTTCTCCACGTTGCTCCCCCACATGTTCCTCACATCCCACTCCTCCCCAGCACGTCGTCGCTACCCCACCTGATGATGATGAAAACTCTCCCCAGGTGATCCCCCAGTCCTGCGGTTTTGTACCAGACTCCTCTCTCCACGTTGCTCCACCCCCCACCCAATGTTCTATACCAATCCTCTCCAGCCGTTGTCTCCCACGCTGGTATGAAGCCTCCCAGTGATCTCCCAGGTCCTGCGGTGTTACAAGCCTCTCTTCTCCATGTCGCTCCCACACATTCCCTCATACCCATCCTTCCCCAGCCCGTGTTCCCCACTGTGGAGGAAGTCTCCCAGTGATCTCCCAGTTCCTGCGGTTACAAGCCTCTCTTCTCCACGTCGCTCCCACACATTTCTTGTCATCCACATCCCTCCTCAGCCCGGTCTCCTCCCACTGCTGGGATGAAGTTCCCCAGTGACTCCAGTGTACATGCAGTTAAGCCATTCTTCCTCAAGTCGCTCCCCCAAACATGCTCTCATCCATCCTCTCAACCCGTGTCTCCACTCTGTATGAGTATTCTCCCAGTGATCTCCAGGTCCGGCAGTTACAGCCTTTTCCTACCGTCGCTCCCAACAATTCTTCATCCTCATCTCTCACCAGCCCATGTGTCCCCACGCTGGATGAAGCCTCCCCAGTGACTCCCAAGGTCCTGCAGTGTTACAGCCGCTCCTTTTTTCTCTCACGGTCGATCCCACACATTCTCCTTTCACCCATCTCATCCAGCTTTCCGTGTTTCACCCCTGCTGCGGAATGAAGTCTTCCCGGGATTCTCCCAGGTCTGCGTATACAAAATCTATCTCCACCGTTCTTCCACCCACACATCTTCTCTTATCCATGCTCTCCAGCCTCGTGTCCTCCCCATGCGGGATGAGTTCCCAGGGATCCCCCAGGGCTCGCGTTACAGAGCCTTTTCTCCACGTCGCTCCCCATCATATGTCCTTATCCATCCTCTCCAGCCGTGGTCTCCCATGCTGGATGAAAGGTCCCGGTGATCTCAAGTCCTGCGGTTAAAGCCTATCTTCTCCCACGTCGCTCCACACTCATTCCTCATCCATCCTCTCCAGCCGTGTCTCCACTGCTGGATGAAGCTCCCAGGGATCCCCAGGGGTCTGCGAGTTACAGCCTCCTTCTCCACGTTGCTCCCCACATGTTCTATTACCCATCTACCACCATCTTACTTTTTGGTCGTCGTTCTTGGTCTTTTCACCTGTCTTTTGGAACCAAATCGAGTCCCATCTGTCAGGACGGTCATTTGTTTTCGTGCCGCCATTTTTAATTATCTTCCTGTGGTAATAACGCCAACTTTGCTGGGTTTGGGACCCATCATTCTTTTTCTCGTCTTTATCGTTCTTCGGTGAATACAGCACCAGCATGCTCGGATTGGAAATCCGCCCATAACTGCCCACCCACGACTGATCCTGGTGACTAACTGCCCGCCCTGTCTATTTGCCGCACTCCCTAAGTAAGCCTGGGAAACGGTGTATCCTCATTTGCCGCACTCCCTTACCTGACTTCTGGGGCCAACTTGGGTGTCGTCCCCCTGATCGCATCTACCTTACGGATCGGGCCGGACCATACTGGTTGTATTCCATTTGCCGCCTACGCCCCCTTATTAAGAGTCACTTGGAGACATGGTGTTGTTCTACCCCGGGTCAGCAACTCCCTTAATGATCCTGGTTGAAACGGTTTGGTTGTACTCCATGCCGAACATTCTCCCTTAATGATTACTTCTTTTTGTTGCAAACGGTGTTTTGTCTCCCTGCTTCGCCTTCCACTTACTGATCCTTGGTGACACTCTGGTGTCTCCCTGCCGCACTTAACATTATCTGAATCCTGGTGACAACTTGGGTGTCTCCAGGCCGCCACTCCTTAATGTACCTACTTTCGGTTCGACACCGGTTGTCTCCTGCCGCAACTACTCTTACGGACTGGTGACACGGTGCTCATGCGGTCACTCCATTCTGATTCCTGTGACACTTGGTTTTGTCTCCTGCTGCACTCCTTACTGATCTGTGTGACAACTTCTTTTGGTGTCTCCCTTGTATGACAATCTCCTTTACTGTTATCCTTGTGTGGAAATGGTGTTCTCCCTGCCGCAATACTGACTGATCTTGGGGACACCTTTTGGTGTATCCTCTTGTACGCCTCCATCTTAATGATTCCAGCGCCGGGAACTTTGGTTTTTTGTCTCACCGTACTGTCACCTCCCTTTAATGATCCTCGGGTGATATGGTGTGTCTCCATTCTGCCGCACTCCCTTACTGACTCTGGGATAAGGGTATGATATCCATTGCACGCCCACTCCAATTAGACTGATAAGTGGTGAAATTTTGGTGTCATCCCTGTCGCACTCCCTTGACTGATCATGGGATCACCGGTGCTATCCCTGCAAATCCCTTATGATACTTTTGTGCGTGACACACAGTGGTATCCCTGCCACAATCTCTTCTTACTAGCTACTGTCCGAAACACCGGTGTTCCCTGACGCTACTCCCGTCAATGATCCCCTGGGGACACGGTGTCTCCCTGCCCACTCATTAATGATCCTGGCGGACAGTGTCCTACCATGCGACCTCCCTATACTGATCCTGGTGGCACACTTTGGTGTCTACCCTGCCGCACTCCTTATGATTCTTGGGTAACATCAGGCTGTCTCCTGGATGCCACTCCTTATGATCCTGGTGACATTGGTTTGTCGTCCCTTAGCCGCATCCCCTGCTGATCTGGGGGACCCGGTTGTCTCCCTGACACACTCCTTACTGATCTGTTGAACGGTGTATCCATGCGCCACCTCCTTCTTACTTGATCATTGGGGACACGGGTGCGTACATTGCCACACCTCCAATTCCAATGATCCCTCGGTTGACTACGGTGTCCCTCGGCGCACTCCCTTGAATTAGGCCATACCTGGTTGACATTGGTGTCTCACTGCGACACTCCCTTACTGATCCTGGTGACACTTTTTGGTGTCTTCCCTGTCCGAACTTCTCCCTTACTGATCCTGGTTTGACACGGTGTTCTCCTGCCGCACACTCACTTATGATCCTGTGTGAATACGGGTCTCCGCAGCACTCCCTTACTGCTCCTGGGACACAGCGTCGCCCTGCCGTCATCTACCTTAACTTGATTCCTGGTTGACACAGTGACTCCCCTGCCGAAATCCCTTTACCTGATCCTCCCGGTTGAAAACCGGTGTCTAGCCTGCCTTACACTCCCTTATGATCTGGTTTGACCATTTTTGGTGTCTCCCTGCTTCGCACCCCCCTTTTACTGATCCTGGGGGACATCTGGTTTGTTTTGTCTCCCTGCCCGACACTCTTTTTTCTTATGATTTCCTGGTGACACGGTTGTCTTCACTGTTCGCATTTTCACTTATCTTTATCTGTACGCCCTGGTGCCACGGTGTCGCCCTGCCACACTCCTACTGATCCTGGGACACGGGTCTTCATGTTACCGCACTCCCTTACTGATTCATCCGCGGACTTTGTATTTTGGTGTCTCACTGCGTTGCAAGCACCTTTAATGATTAATTTTGCGGACACTGCGTGCCTCCCTGATGCACTCCCGTACTGATACTGTGAAACGGCTTTTTTTGTTCTTCATCGCCGCAACTTCACCTCAGATTCTGGTGTTTATCCACTTTCGGGTCTCCCTGCCGCACTCTTTCCGCGTACGAATCCTGGTGACCGGGTGTCTCCCTGCCGCACTTCCCGCGCTGATAATGGTGACACTCTGGTTTTGGTCCCCTCCCTGCAGATCCCTTACTGAATTTTTAATGGTTCTAAAAACAACCAGTTTGTCTCCCTGCCACACACTCCCTTTACTGATCTTTCTTTTGGTGATTACGGTGTCTCCAGGATCGATTCCTTCTAGATCCTGTTGTTGACACACTGGCTCCTTTTGTTCTCCGGCCTGCCAATTCCCTCCTACTGATCCTGGGGAAACCACAGTGTCTACTGCGAACTCCCATTACAACGCCATCATACCGGTGTACACCAGGTTCACTGCCTGCACTCCCTTTAATGAGCATATGGTGACACGGTTGTCTCCGTGCCGTCACTCCTCCTACTTGATCTTTCTGGTGACACGCGGTTGTTTCTCACCATTGCCACAATCCCTTACCTTGATCCCTGGTCGACAACGAGGTGTCCTGCCACACTCCCTTATGATACTGGGACAATTGTGTTTATTGTTCCCTGCACTACACCTCCCCCTTACTGATCCTGGTCACACAGATTTTGTCTCCATGAACACCTACTCCCTTAATGATCCTGGGGACACGGTGTCTTTTTACTGCCGCACTCCATTACTGATCCCCGGGGCACAACGACGTGTATCCCGGCCACACTTCACCCTTACTGAATTCGGGGAAACGTGTAGTCACGTGTTATGCATTCTCCTTCTGATCCTTGGTGACACTTTTTGGTGTCTCACTATTGCCGCACTCCTCTTACACTGATTAGGGGGACTTACGTCGTTGGTCTCCCTGTGCACTACCTTATGATCCCTGTGGATGATATGGTTGTATCCCTGCCGCAACTCCCTTACTGAGTCCGCTTTTTCGGGGACACAGGTGCTCCCCTTGCCGCACCCCTGTTGAGTACTTGGTGGACCGTGTCCCCGTTCGCCACTCCCTTATTGATCTGGTTGACACGGTGTCTCCATGCCGCACTCACCTTACCTGATCCCGGCTGATCACGAGTGTCTCCATGCAGCAACTCACCTTAAGATTCGGGGACCACCCCGGTATCATGTCTCCCTTGCCGCACTCTTCTTTGCTGATACCTCCCCGCGGGACCATTGGTTGCTCCTGTTAAGCACTCCCGTGGAAATTGATCCTGGTTGAACGTGGTCCTCCAATGAAGCACTCGTACTGATACACTTGGTGACACGGCCTGTCTCACGCGCACTCCCTAGGAGCCCTGGTGACTTCACCCGTTTGTTATCTTTGCCGACACATCCCTTACTGATCCTTGGCTGACACGTGTGCTCCTGACTGCACTCACTTACTGATCCTGGTGACACGGTGTATCCTTGTCCGACACTCCCTTACGTGTCCGCGGTGAACGGTTTTTTTTTTTGTTCTCCCTCTGCACGCCACTCCACTTATCTGCTCTCCCCGGTGGACAACGGCTGTTGTAGCCCTGCAGCAATACCATTTACTGATCTGGGGACACGGTTGTACCCTGCCTTGCACTTCCCCCCGGCTGATCATCGTGACATTACTGGTGGTCATCCCCCCCATGAACACTCCTTACTGATGTTACATGGTGACACTTCGGTTTGTCCTACCCCTGCCGCATTCCCTTATGATCCTTTGGTGACACTGGGTTGTCTCCCTGTGCACTCCTCTTGACTCGATACCTGGTGACACTGTTTTTCTGTCTCCCTGACCGCAACTCCCGCGACCTGTATCCAGGTGACAGGTGCCTACCTGCCGCACGTCCTCTTAATGATCCTTGGTTGAACACCGGTGTGTCTCCTGCACACTCCTACTGATCGGTTGACCTTTCTTGGTGTCTGACATGCGCCACCTTATGATCGTTCTTGGTGACACTGGTTGGTATCCCTGCAGCACGAACTTACTGCTGTCCTCACGGTGACACGGTGTCTCCCTGCTGCACTACAATGTGAGCCTTTTTTTGGTGACACGGTGTCTCAATGATGACTCACTCTTGTCGAATCCTTGCGTGAAATCGGTATCTCCCTGCCCCGCAATCCATACGGATCTGGTGGACAACGGTGTTGTCTCTCCTCGCTGGCCACCTCCCTGGCTTTGACCCTGGTGACACGGTGTATCATGCTGACACTCCATTGCTGATACTTTGGTGACACATGGACTGCTGGCTAACTTGGACGCCAATCCGCTTACTGAGCCTTGGTCGTAAACGGTTCCCTGTCTCCCATGCAGCAATCCCTTACTTTCGCACCTACCCTATGGTGACACAGGGCTATCCCCTCTCCCCTCTCTCTCCTCTCTCGTCACTCTCTCTCCCCTCTCTCTCTCTTCTTTCTCTCTCCCTCTCTTTCTCTTTCCATCTCTTCCTCCTCTCCTCTTTCCTCTCTCCTCTTCCCCTTCCCTCTTCCCCTCTCCTCTCTCTGCAGGAGGAGCAGTTTCTAGGATTTGGCTCAGATGAAGAAGTCAAAACTCGCAGTCCCACAAAGTCTCCCACAGGTACCGGTGGCTGAAATATATATATATTTATGTGTGTTTGTATGTAGGTGTGTATGTGTGTGTAGGTGTGTGTGTATATGTGTGTGCTCCCTTCCGACTAGTGGGGCTAAAATCGAGTTTTCCATTATATATAATGGAAAACTCGATTTTACCCCACTGGTCGCGTGGCAAAGGGCAATGTCTACTAAGCTTTATTAATTTAAATCAGCCATAAGATGATCTATTCAGTGGTTTGCATATAAAAACCTTTGTGTGTCTATATGTATATACACACACACACACACACACACACACACCACCTCCAGCCCGTGTCTCCCCTGCGGTTACAGCCTCTCTCCACTCCACGTACATATAAATATTTATCCCCATCTTCATCCCGTGTCTCCCCACTGCTGGATGAGGCCTCCCAGTGATCTCCCAGGTCCTGCGGTTACAGCCTCTCTTCTCCATGTCGCTCCCACACATTCCCTCATCCCATCCTCCCCAGCCCGTGTCTCCTCACTGCTGGATGAAGTCTCCCCAGTCTCTCCCATTTACCTTCTTTTTCCATTCCTACCCCTCCGGTCCTTCTCCCCTTCTTCTCACCCCGCGCATTCGCCTCCTCCGCCTCCTCCTCCCCAGCCCGTGTCTCCCCACTGCTGGATGAAGTCTCCCCAGTGATCTCCCAGGTCCTGCGGTTACAGCCTGTCTCCTCTATGTCGCTCCCACACATTGTCTCCTTCCATCTTACTTTGGGCGTCTGGGTTTTTTAATCTATCTTGGAACTCAACTGGATTCCATCTTTATTCAACGATGGTCATTTCTTCTGGCGCTTTGTCCAGCCCACCGCCATTTTAATTTCTCCCCCTGTGTGTTGATGTCACAGACTTCTGTTTGGTTTCGCTCCCACACATTCTCATCTCATCCTTTCATCTTACTTTTGGTCATTGTCTGAAGCTTCTGAATTATCTTCGCATTTAGGCTCCAAGTTTCACATCCACACGTGAGCACGGGCAGGATACACGGGTCACATCCATGCGTGAGCACGGGCAGTATCGGGGGGGAGGAGAGGGTATAAGGGGGGAGGATAACGGGGTCCTACTCTTCCGTGGCAAGGGTGTAGTGATGGTGCTTGTAAGGGATAGAAAGGAGGCGGTTGTTCCATACACAGCCGAAGAGGACGCTCAACCAAAAGACAATTTGCAGGGCGGTCAGCAGCTGCGGAGAGGGGCTTAGCCTGCACACAAAGGCTTTCAAGAAAGAGACGCGGTACATCACGCACAGCAGGTCGGTCTGACAACGCCTGACCAGCAGAGGGAGACCCCAATGTACACGCCGAGGGGTCCTGGGACCATCCTGACTGTACAAAATCTACTTCCAGAAAGGACCAGCCAGCTGCGGGCGCGTCCCCGCTCAGTGACATACTGGAGTCAGAGAAGAGGACACGTACCACCACCTCAACCTTCCCCTAAGAAAGGATAGAAGAAGAGGGGCAAGATGACGCTCCGGGAGCGGGAACAAAGAGATAGTGAAAGGAAGTGGACGGAGACGATAACGAAAGGGCACAGAACACGAAGTATATAGAAGTGGCTCAACAGTGCGGGTGCGCGGTCCCGCTCAAGTGACCATATGAGTCAGGCCAGACAGGGACGCCCACGTATTCGCAGCGGGGTATCATATATGGATTAGTAACCTGAAACCGACACAGAAATGTGCATGAAAAGGCAGACGTGCACTTACGTGGGTACCGGGCGGGGGGGCCCACCCAGTCCTACTCCCCCCCCCTCACTCAAATTACCCCACGCCCCCAAGAATGATACCTTGGAGGGTGGGGGGAGATGACTGATTCAACGGCGGGGAGGTGAGCTGGGGTACCACGAGGAGAGCTGAAGAGTGTGATCCTGAGTCTCAGGCGGGCCACTTGTTTTAAAGGGTGGTCACCCCAGGGGAAGAAGTTAATTATGTGGCCCCCCCGCCCCCAAAGGGACCGCACGCAGCAGCAGCAAATTCCAGCGACAGAGGTTGGGCTCAATTTTATATAAGGCAGTTTTTTTTTATATACATTAATTATCAGAAGATCTCCAGTAGTAGTAACAGATCAGAGAACGCGCCGGAGTGGGACAGAAAGAGGCCTCCGTGTGAATCTCAGCGAGAGTAAAGTGATGCTCAACAACGTGTCCACTCGTGAGGGTTGGAAAAAGGGAAACAGAACTTAAGGGGGAAGACATGGCGGCCTCGGCCGAGTGAAAGGAACAATGGGTGGACTTCTGAGGAAATCAGTTAAGAGATGAAGATGGGATGGAGGCGTTGGGAAGAGCAAGACATCTTACAAGCGGAGGGAAGATTCCCCTGAGCCGTGGTGATTGACCGGTATCCTGCCATCGCTCAAGTATGTGTGACGTGTGTATCCTGCCTGTGCTCACGTATGGGTGGACACGTGGATCCTGCCCGTGCTCCACGTATGTGTGTGGACACGTGTATCCTGGACAGGTGTAACGTATGTGTGGGACCGTGTTATCATGCACATGACTCACGATGGGGTGACCGTATGTATCCGACACCCATGATCACGTCATGGTGTTGACACGTTGTATCCTTGTACCCCATGCTCAAGTATGGGTGTGGACCCGTGTATCCTGCCCGTGCCCTCAAGTATGTGGTGTGACCGTGTATCCATGCCCGGCCACGTATGTGTGACCCGTGACCTTACCATGCGCCACGTAATGGTGTGGACCTGTGTATCCTGCCATTGCTTCACGAGGATGTGGCCCCGTGTTCCTGCCCGTGCTCACCAGTATGGATGTGGTGACCCGTGTATCCTAAAACATGATCACGATGGGGTGTTTGACCGTGTATCCTGCCCATGCTCACGTAGGGGAGTGGCACCGTGACTGCCGTGTGCCTCCACGTATGGATGTGTGTGGATCAGTGGATCCTACCCATGCTCACGTCTGTGTGTGACCCGTGTATCCTGCCCGTGCTCACGTATGGATATGACCTGTTGATATGCCCTGCTCCCACGGATGGATTGTGTGGACCCGCTGTATCTGCCCGTGCTCACGTATGGATGTGTGGGACCCGTTGTAACGCCGGTGCTCACATTTGGATGGACCCGTGTATCATGCCCGTGCTAAAGTATGGATGGGACCCGTGTTATCCATGCCTGGCCTCACGTATGGATGGGACCAGTTGTATCCTTTCTGCCCGTGCTCACGTATATGGAGTGTGAACCGTGTATCCCTGCAAGTGATCACGTTATGGATGTGTGAACCAGTGTATCTTGACAGTGCTCACGTTGGATGTTGACCCCGGGGTATTCATGCACGTGTCACGATGGATGGACCCGTGTATCCTGCCCGTGCTCACGTAAGGATGTGACAGTTTTGTTTTGTTATATACTGCCAGTGCTCACGGAAATGGATTGACCCGTGTTATCCTTCCTGGTGACACGGTGTCTCCCTGCCGCACTCCCTTACTGATCCTGGTGACACGGTGTCTCCCTGCCGCACTCCCTTACTGATCCTGGGGACACCGAGTCTCCCTGCTGCACTCCCTTACTGATCCTGGGGACACGGTGTCTCCCTGCTGCACTCCCACGCTGATCCTGGCGACACAGTGTCTCCCTGCCGCACTCCCTTACTGATCCTGGTGACACAGTGACTCCCTGCCACACTCCCTTACTGATCCTGGTGACACGTGTCTCCCTGCCGCACTCCCTTACTGATCCTGGTGACACGGTGTCTCCCTGCCGCACTCCCGCGCTGATCCTGGTGACACAGTGTTTCCCTGCCGCACCCCCGCGCTGATCCTTATCTTGCTTGTATCTTCATGTAGTCTAATGGTTGATGTTGCAGTCTCCTATATGCTCTTTATAATATCTATGTACGCTTCTTCAACACTTTGCCTTGTTAATGCATCTACTGTAGGGCCGCTGGGGTGTAAACAGAATCAAATACTTTTTCGTAATCTACGAATCCTAAACAGAGTGGGAGATCGTATTCATTACTTCAGGAAAATGTTATTTATTTATCAAATGTTTTACCAGGAAGTACTACATTGAGAGTTACCTCTCGTTTTCACGTGTGTCCTGGGCACAGAGATATGATGAGAGATACATAGTTACATTAAGTGAGCAGGGTTATACATTATATACAAGGCATTCTTGTACAATTTGGATGTGGTCCATTGTATTGTATCCACTGCAAAATCTTCTTCTCTAGGCTGGGCAAAGTCCAGCGTCTGTTGCAGCCAATTAGTATCTTTGTAAACCTCCTGTAAGTGATTGTGCGCAGACTGATTGCTCGGGAGTTCTTGAGATCTTTGTCTCCTTTCTTGTGGATAAGGATATCTGGCATTTCTCCGGTGTTCTGGGGTTTTCCTGTTCTTCACGCCGCGTGTAAAGAGTTTTGCAGAGATCGTCTCTACTTCTTCCCCAGCTTCTTTCAGGATTTCAGCTGTAATTCCACCTTCCCCGGGAGCCTTCTCGTTCTTCATGGATTTGATTGCTGTTGCCACTTCTGGAAGGACGCATGGTACAATCATTGGTGGGTTCTTCTCGCTCATCCTCTGCTGGATTATTGCGTGTTACCTGTGCTCTCATACAATCTAATGTAGAAATCCTCAACTCTCTTTATGATAAGCGCACAGTCTTTTATGGTGGATCCATTGTCTTGTTTGAGTGCAATGATTTACTTCTTCCCAATCACAAGTCGCTGATTTGTCTTCTTTAAGCTTTTATTATCTTTGATAGTCACTAGTCTTCCTCACCGTATCACCGTTACATTCTCTTACATCTTCCGTTACACGTTTGCGGTTCGTCCCGCGCAGCTCTGCGTGTTCCGTTCTTATTATCGCGTCTTGGGATTGCTTCACTTCTCGTGGTCTCCTCGCTGTTTTGTCTCCTCAGATATTTTCTGATCCTGTTTTCTGTTAACGATTCCTCCAGTTTTTTCTGCGCTTTCAACTACAACCTTCAGAAGTTCTTCATAATTGTTTGTGAAAATGTCCCTGTGCACTTCGAGCTGAAGCGACTTTTCAGTTCCAGTTGAAGTTTTTTGCTGTTCTTCATGTTATTTCCATTTTCTTTTCAACCAGTCTTCTTCTTTCCAACTTCGTATTCCGATGTAATCTGCAGTGAACCAATCGGCGATCACTCCTTGTGTCAAAACGGTTAAGGACTGTATAGTCTTCAATCGTGTTTCTTGTTAGTTATTATATAGTCAATTTCATTCTTGACCCCATTGGGTCCCCTCCAAGTCCATTTTCTATTTGGATTCTTCTTGAAGAACGAATTCATGATGTAGAGGTTTTCACATTTTACCACTCTGTCTCCACGTTCAATCCTGTTGTTACCGTAACCATACTTACCAACTGATGCTTTGTCTTTCTGATGTGACCAATCATTGCATTGAAATCTTTAAGTTGGTTGATTTCGTGGTAGAAGTCTCCACGCCATTGCCTGCGTTACTGATGTTGGGACATACACTTGGATTATTTGAAGCCTGTATCTCTCTGTCAACTGAATGACAATTGCGCACAAATACCCAGTGGAATATGGAGTGGAACTCTTTTATTTCCGAAGTGGGTATGAACACATACAAAAAATGTTTGTATACAGATAGTTATATACATATACAGAATGGGAATTCTTTGTAGAACTAATTTGTCTATCTTCACAACCCCCCAATACCATCAGAGAAATCAGGAGTACTGGTGTCGGGAGTCACACTCACACAGTTCTCCACGTTGTATATTCCATTTCTACACCAGGATTCTGTCCCGGTTTCATTCTTGTGGTTTCAGGAATGTATTTGTATTGTCAGCGGTATGGCCAGGGTTGAATGTTTTGATGGCTTGTGTAGGTTGGGTAATGTACATGTATATACACAAAGACAGTATCACCCTATTATTCAGGGGTCAACAAATGCACTCGCCCGGTCGCCACGGGCATGTGCATTTGGCCGCTGTTGACTGCGTACCTGTGACAGCATCCCCCCGGTGTCTCCCGGTCTTCTCCGTCTTCTTCTGCAAATTCATCTTTTCCCCTTGCAGCTCCAGTTAACACGGCCGCCCAGCGTTAAATGACGCCGCGTTGCCATGACAATGGAACGCTAAGTGACGTTATGTGGAGCCACGTTACGTGATGCCGCGTGATGTCATGATGTCCCCACGTCCCGTTGACATGGCAACATAGCGTCAGTTGACACCGCGCAGCCATTTTAACTGGAGCTGCAGGGGGAAAAGATGAATTTGCAGGGGAGAAGACAGAAGGCTGCGTGCAACACGCAGTCAGACCCTGCAGCTGGACCCTGCCGCAGGTAAGTGTCGTGAGGGGGGGGAGGGAGGTGAGGGAGTGTTTTTTGGGTGGGGCGACTGACTTTTAGGGGGGAGTGGGTATTTGCCCAGTTTGTCGAGCCCTGCTGTTATTGGTTAGATAATAGCAATAGATAGATATACAGATATATATGTGCATAGCTATCTACCTGTATACCTATCTGTGTGTGTATGTATACAGTTGTGTGAAAAAGAAAGTACACCCTCTTTGAATTCCATGGTTTTACATATCAGGACATAATAACAATCATCTGTTCCTTAGCAGGTCTAAAAATTAGATAAATACAACCTCAGATGAACAACAACACATGACATATTACACTGTGTCATGATTTATTTAACAAAAATAAAGCCAAAATGGAGAAACCATGTGGGAAAAACTAAGAACACCGTATGATTCAATATCTTGTAGAACCACCTTTAGCAGCAATAACTTGAAGTAATCGTTTTCTGTATGACTTTATCAGTCTCTCACATCGTTGTAAAGGAATTTTGGCCCACTCTTCTTTACAACGTTGCTTCAGTTCATTGAGGTTTGTGGGCATTTGTTTATGCACAGCTCTCTTAAGATCCAGCCACAGCATTTCAATCGGGTTGAGGTCTAGACTTTGACTGGGCCATTGCAACACTTTGATTCTTTTCTTTTTCAGCCATTCTGTTGTAGACATTTTGCTGCTTCTGTCACATCATCAATAAACATAGTGACCCAGTGCCATTGTAAGCCATGCATGCCCATGCCTCACACATGTCTCCACCGTGTTTTACAGATGATGTGGTACTGTATGCTTGGATCATGAGCCGTTCCAAGCTTTCCATATTTTTTTCTCCATCATTCTGGTACAGGTTGATCTTAGTTTCATCGTCCAAAGAATGCTGTTTCCAGAAAATGGGCTGGCTTTTTTAGATATTGTTGACAGTCTAATCTGGCCTTTCTATTCTTGAGGTTATAAAAGGTTGGCAACTTGTGGTGAACCCTCTTTATTTGCTTCGTGAAGTCTTCTCTTTATGGTAGAATGGATAATGATAGCCTACCTCTGGAGGAGTGTTCTTCATGGCTGGATGTTTTCAAGAGGTTTGTCTTTACCATGGAAAGGATCCTACGATCATCCACCATGTTGTTTTCCGTGCACGTCCAGGCCTTCTGTGGTGAGCTCACCAGTGCGTTCTTTTTCTCAGAAGTACCAAACTGTTGATTTGCCACTCCTAATGTTCCTGCTATTCTCCGTTGGGTTTTCTTTTTTTTTTGCCGCCTAAGGATGCCCTGTTTCACTTACATTGAGAGCTCCTTTGCAGCATGTTGTGGGTTCTCACGCAACAGCTTCCAATGGAATGCACTGGAATCAATCCAGACCTTTACTGGTTAATTGATGAGTGAAATAAAGAAGGAATTGCCCACACCTGTCCATGAACAGCTTTTGAGTCAATTGTCCAATTACTTTGGTTTCTTGAAAAAGAGGGGCTACATATAGAGATTATTCTAAACCCTTACCTCCAATTGGATGTGAATAACCCATTAAAGCTGATAGACTGCACTTTAAGCCCATATTCATATTTAACTGTAACTTGAATTTATTTGGTACACAGCCGAATATCAAAACTTGTATCAGTGTCCAATTATTTCCTGACCTAACTGTGTGTGTGTGTGTATCTATATATATATATAGATGCATATATATATGCATATATATATGCAAATAAAACTGTATGGCATCTGCATGTCTTTAGGCAGGTCTGCAACCCCGCTATCCCCATATCACCCAGCATACAGCACTTCCACTGCACAAGGGATTCTGGGAAATGACATGCAAATGAGCACACAGTGTCACTTTTTGCCTCAAAAACCATTTTAACATGGTTCCTATAGGCTAAGCTTGCTGCATGGTCACAAGCTTTGAGCAAGCCAGGGTTAAGGTGCATACCCAGAAAACCACCCACAGACAGCGTTTCACCTTGATGGGTCTCATCAGTGTGGGGTTGATTTACTGGATATGCATAAGAGGCTATGGGATAGGCTTAAACATAATACTGAGTTAAGTTATGGTGAGTAAAAAAAGAAAAAAATACCAAAACCCTGACAAAAACCCCACATGAAAGCAAATATGCAAATACAACGCAGATGAGGCATACAGTTGTATTTGCATTATTTGCTTCCTGTGGAGGGGTTTGTTACTTTTTTACTCACCATAACTAACTCCGTATTATGGTATATATTATAATAATATAGCTGTATGCTCAGTGCAGTGTCTAGCGGAGGTCTGCAACCCCGCCTTCCCCATTATCATCAGCATACAGCACTCACTGCAGCAAAGGATTCTGGGGAAATGACATGCAAATGAGCACACAGTGTCACTTTTTGCCTCAAAACCATTTTTAAATGGTCCTATAGGCCTATTAGTATATATATATATATATATATACATATTGGGGAGGATATTAGGGGCCGATTGGTGGGTAGAATTTGGGTTATTTGGGGTTCTCGCTCGGTTCAAGAAATAATATATTTTTCTTAGTTCTTTATCTTCCTGAGAAATCAGTGTGTTTTAGCTTCGTGAGAAACATGTCATTGAGTTAGCTAAGATAAATGATTTATAGCTCTTTGTCCTGAGCGTATAAGAAGGGAGCAAAGTTAAGCATAAGGTACTACCTTCTTCTACCTTCTACCAACTTAAGATGCTTGTTACATCGAATAGAAGCATCTATTGATCTACCTTCTTAGATACTGAAGACTAACAGATGTAGCTATAATATGTATCCTTGCTACCTATAACGCTGAAAGCCGATTGAAGAATAAAGAATGCTGATTTGAACTGGAAACTGATTCCTGATTATTATACCGAGAGGAGGCTTTTCTAACAATATACAGATAGCTATACACATATACAGGGCTCGACAAATGCGGTCGCCCGGGGCGACTGCATTGTGGCCGCTGTCGGCTGCTTACCTGCGGCTGTGTCCCCCGGCGTCTCCTGTCTTCTCCGTCTTGATCATTAAAATCATGTTTTTCTCCTGCAGCACTATTCAAAATGGCCGTGCGGCATCGCCAATATTGCTGCAGGAGAAAAACATGATTCTAAAGGCGGTAAGCCCGCAGGAGGCCGGGAGACGCAGTCAGGACCCCGCCGCAGTTTGTCGGGCCCTGCACATATATACAGACAGATCGCTATACACATATACACAGACAGATCGCTATACACATATATACAGACAGATCGCTATACACATATATACAGACAGATCGTTATACACATATATACAGACAGATCGCTATACACATATAAACAGACAGATAGCTATACTCATATATACAGACAGATCGCTATACACA